>OY757905.1:2438443-2523443 GCA_963585895.1 Sepioteuthis lessoniana
TCTATTTTATATAAAAAGAGGTGTTTTTGATTGATAGATAGATAGATTTTAATGTCATGTCAAAATGTCTGGGGTTATTTTATGTTTTGAGGTTTGGGAATCGTATTCATTGTACATTCATATTTATATTTTTTCTATAGTTGTTTCTCAAGAGCTTTTTGTACACGGACTGTATCGAATACGAAAAATTTCTAAACAAATTTATTTGACTCGGAGATGGAACTCTAAAAGGTGCAACCATTCTGGGTCAGAGTGAACCTGAGAATAATAGCAATGAAGGAATTATACCACTTTCCCGAGATATCACCATAGATGAAGTTTAGTGTAACATCCAATACACACATTCTTTTTGTGGATACTGTTAACCTATTCTAAGCCCCGCCGACAGGGAGCTGTTTTTTTTAAATATTTCTGGTTCACATTTATAAAAAAACATTTTAAAAATTAATTGGTACATTGTCATTTGCAATTTTAAATCAGCTGAAAACGACTTATTGATGAAATTCAGTAACTTTCAGTGTTCCAAAATAAAATCCTAAATTTACTTAGTAAAAATATAGAGGAAATATATTGTTTTTACGTTGGTAAACCCTCTTATTTAATTTTCAGATATCTCAATAAATATCTATTGTACCTTTAAAAACACAAATTCCTGGTGAATTGCATTTAATAGAAGAAAATATTTTGACATTAGATATTTTAAAGTTTTTTTTTCTTTTTAATGATATAAAGTTAACAAAAATTGATTGAACTGTTCTCTGTGAATTAATGAGTTTTTGTCAATAGGTGTCAATTTTTTCGATAAGTTCTAAATAAGACTAAATGGAAACGAGGCGGAAGAAAGAGGAAAATGGAAGAGAAAAAAATAGACAGGAAGATGGAGGAAAGCTGAGTTTTCAGATTAAAAAAAAGAAAGAGATAATAAAAAAGAATCATTGAAGCCATTTCATTGAGACAGATATCGCATCGAGAAGAAAAAAAATGAGTTGCTTTTAAAAAAGCAAATACACAACATAAAAAAGAAAAGAGTAGATGGGTGTAAAAAATGATTGTGTGAGAACGAACGCACACGTAAACACACAAAATAACTCGCACATAAAAAAAAGCAAAAAAGAAAAAGAACTGAAATGACAAAAGAGATTGGTTAATGCAGTAAAGACAATGTGAACCACATTGCTTAGCTGGGATGGATTCACCAGAAGGAGTCAGACAGTCAAGAGAATCAACAAAGATGGCAGACTGTAAGAAACGGAGACGTTGAAAATAGCGGGATAAATCGCAAATTTGGTCGACGTCTCTTTTGAATGAATTTCTTTTTGCGACCAGTGAAGATATTCTCTTACTGGAAATCTTTTCAATAAATATGCAATAAATCTGAGAATGATGAGTCAAACTTACTCTTTCATTCTTGCCTTCTACCGCCTGTTTTCTCTCTTATACTCCCGTTGTGATTATCATTTTTAGATTCATTTTTACTTCGTTCAACTTTGTGCAGATATAAGTTGTAGGTGCTAATACTTCTCGTCTTGTTGTCGTCGATATTTTCGGCTTTAAAAATCGATGAAGTAAATAAACATGTAAAATATGTTGAAGCAAATATTATGCTTTTCTCACTGGCACAATTCTTTTCATATTCCAAATATATATATATATATATATATATATATATATATATATATGAGGGAGGTTGTACAATACTGAAAGGTGATAACATATACATGTTTTTTATGGTATCCTCAAGTCTAGAGTGAACATTAACTTATTTCTAAAGGTTCGCAAAGCGTTCAGATCCAAGTATACATTTATCTCCGTTTGTTCATATCTATCTATCTATCTATTCCTACACACATATACGCACCACGCATCCACTTACACATACACTTGCGCACACAGACGCTTGCACAAACATATAGACATATATTCTATAAAGTTTACTTATCTGTCCTCTTTACATAGTTAAAAGGTTTCATCTAGAGTTACCAAATTTTGTATGCATAATTATTTATCCCAGATGACGGTTTTAACGTAAATAACACACACATATATATATATATATATATATATATATATATATATATATATATATATATATATAAAGACAGTATTTAATCCACTAAATCCGGAGCTGGGAACAGTTCCAAGCAGGAAAATTTAAATATTCAAATATAGAATATGTAAATAATCCCAGTCAAGAGCTCAATGCCAATAAAATCCACAGACCAAATTATTTTTTCAAAATAAAAACCAATTATATGTCAAATTAAGGTTTCGTTTTTTTTTTAACAAATTTATTTCTATCCTGTTCGAAAGCATTGATATAAATCAATGTTCTAAAAAATTAACTGGACTTCTTCAGATCAAACATGAAAATGGATTAAAATAACTCTTTCACATTTACCAGACTAAAAAAAATACCTTATTTCGCCTACATAAATCTAAATCTTCCCTAATATAACCGATTTTTGGTTTTATTTTGAATATATATATATATATATATATATATATATATATATATATATATATATTCACGATAATCAGCGGAAAGCGGTTTTACTGAAAGACGTAACTAACTGTACAGAATTGAAATCTTTAAACTTATAAAAATAGATTAAAAAAAAGAAAATTTTGTATTACGAACTAATTATTTACATTTAATTAAACTAATTATGTTGAGAGTTGACTCATCAAACTGAAGATGTAAAATGAATTCATAGAATTATTTGCTTACTAAGGACTCACAATGAGGTCAGAAATATTTGAATCGATAAATTTCTTTAACGTCACTCATTTAAATTTAAAAAGAAATTTCTATAAAACCCTAATAATTTTATTATCGATCAATATGAAATTCAGAAGATAACATTAAAAGGCTATAAATAATAAAAAGGTGTTTCAGAAAAACTGATATCATTTCATAATTACTCGACCAATTCTCATTCAAATAATCTCAGATTTCAACAGTATCGTAGAAACAACTTAAAACTTTATGTTTCATGTTTTGTTTTTTCCTTTTCGGTTATAGAAAGGTCATTGACTGGAAAGGTCATTGACTGGAAACTAAAAGGTTTTTTAAGCATAAAACATAGAATAGTGAGCTGTTTTTGCACGTTTTTAAAAGATGGGATAATTTGAACGAGAATTAGTCAAGTCAGTAGATTACGAAATTGCATCCTGTTGATATCGTTTCGGTAGATTTAATTTTCATTGTCACAATTACTGTTTCTAACCGCTCAGTGCGCAATTTTAACTGACAGCAAAGATTGTAAAACGACGTGTCGCCGTCCAATTGTTGATCACTTACCCTGCGTAGAAGGGTACTTCAATTAGACCCTATATATATATATATATATATACAAGGGTATATCAACGGAAGCCATGAAAAGCAGCATGGTGAATGTGAAGTAATCCAAAGTTGGGTCAATGGTTATCTTCACCAGATGATGGGCAGAAGAAACTCATAGGTCCACGACCAGATAGTTTTGTCAGAAAACTACTGCTACTCACTTATAAGGGCGGCGCAATGAGGAAAAAAAAAAAAAACAACCAACAAAAGATTACGATAAGTCGAATTCTAATCGAACATTCAAACTTTCGTGTGGTTAAACACGGTGTGTGCTCTGCTGAGGTTGGAACTCAAGCTCCAGAGTTAAAAAAAATAGCTAGAGAGCTCAAAACCGAACCAAAATTACTTAAATACAAAAACATTGGTAACATAATGACATTTAACATTAGCACTTTAAATACACTACTATGTATATATATATATATATATATATATATAGGTATTATTCGGTCCAGTTAAACCAGAGTTGGGAGTAATTCCTTCAGGACAAGAAAATCATTCAGGAGCTGAACATTTAAATTTTCCTGGTGGAGAGCTCAATGTAATTTTTTACAGAGCAATATTTCTTTAAAGATATATATATATATATATATATATATACATTTTAAAGTTGCGCCGTGAGCACAGATTTCCCTGTTTTTCTCTACCCATCTCTATTATTCTTCGTTCCCGGCAGGTCCTCTAAGCTGCATCCTATGTCTGCGCCGAGCTATTTTTGCTAAGTTCTGGCTGGTTGACCAGCACTGACATATTCAAGTATAGGGGTCCATCGAATTACGTCATTTATGAATTCGTCTTTGCTTCCCCAGCAGTATCCTGCGTGTCTTGTTCGTCTTACTCGGATGATTTCAGTGATGGGTGTTAAGTGGCCGTACAGCAATTGTTTCGTGAGCTGTTGCTTCCAGAATTTGTTCAAAATAACTCGTAGCATTCTTGTGTAGTTCCCATCTAGCTTCTTCTGTAGGCATTTTCTCACTGACCTCGTGGTGCATCAATAGAATAGTTTTAACCCAACAGCTGCTAAGAAGAAATCCAGATTTATTTTATCGGATCGATCAGATTTCTATATGATCGATAGACTATCGTTAGCAGTCCACGCTTTTTTAGGCGAATGTTAACATTATTTTTGGTAGATGAAACCCTGCTGTCGTGGTACGTGAACTTATCTACTAATTTCAGAGGACTGCCATTTAGGGTGGAGATGGATCATTCTCGATTAAAACACATGTACTTCATTTTGTTTGCGTTCACGTAGAGACCAATGTGTCCTACTGCCTGCTCCAGACTATGCAGCTAGGATTCGGCTTGGGCAGGTGTCATCTGCGTAGTTTGTGTCCATTATAGTTTCTGTGTGATATCGTCCGCTTCTTGCTTTTTTTAGTGTAAAGCCATTTTTTAAATAAATCTAGCGATGTTCGAAGTGCGTAGTTTAAGCAGATTATAAACAGATAGGGTCGTAATGTATCTCCTTGTAGAACTTCAACAATAATGGCGAAAAAGTCCGTGTCTCCATCCGGTGAGTGGACCTTGACTTTTATGTTTTTTATAAAGCATCACTATGGCCGAAAAGTTTCTTTGAGAAGACAATAAGCTAGAAATATTTGCTCTATCTTTCCTCTTCGTATGGAACCAAATGCCTTGGAGAAATCTACCAACAAGTGTGTTGCCTCAAGATTTTTTCTACGAACTCCTTTGATGATTCGACGAATTGTTCAAATTTGTGATGATGTGGATCGTTTACTTCGAAAACCATTTTCTCATTTTCAGGTTCAATGCGATTGCAAAGCAAAGCATTATAAACCTTTGCCACTACAGAAGTAAGAATTATGCCTTTGTAGTGTTTGGTGATTCTGAGGTCACTTTTCGATGGGAAGGAGAGGATGCATGTTTTGTCCATCTCTCCATTGTTTATATACAGCATTGCAAAATTGAAGTAGTAATTCATCAAACTCTCTTGTCTTCCATACTTCTGGGGGTATTTCGTCGAAGCCTGCAGCTTTTCTGTTTTTGATTTTCCCAAGTACTGATATATATATATATATATATATATATATATATATATATATATATATATATATATATATATATATATTGTCATCCACAGAAAGACTGTTTCGTTGTATCACAACTCTTCAGTGTGGCTAGACACGTAGGACGCTTGAAGCTGGGATCGAAACTCACCCAACTTTACGTTAGACTTAGTATCAGATCGCTCAGCCAACAAGCAAACCTCTTCAGCTCGGGAATTATAAGTTATTAAGTAGTAGCTTTCATTTGTTTACATTTATAACTTACCGGATACCAGAGTGCTCAATTCGTTCGAAGAGCTTTGCATTTTGCCAGTGGCAGCCGTAAATTCCTTCGCCAGAGTGCTCAACCCCGGTCGGGGTGCGTATATATTATCAGATCTGTAAATGAACAGTCTGTAGGTAACAATCAAACCAAGCAAGAGCTCATTTGTTTGCACATAGTTAATTGTTTTTAAGTATTGCTATCTAACTCTAATTATTCTATCTAATATAGATATTAATCATTTGTTTGCGAAAGTTAAATGGTTTCATGTATTGCAATTCAACACTAAATTCTATTCAACGTTTCTCTTTCATTTGCTCACAACTAAATAGTAAAACAATTTCATTTGACCTATAGATGGGACCCAAACAGGTACTACCACTCCAAGTCTGAGTGGACCTGGGAGTAATGGCAATACATAATAACTTCTTTTTTTCAGTGCTCCAGGACTGAAGCCTCAGCATCTGATGGTTTAATGTCATATCGTGGACACTTGTTTGTAGAGGGGTTCTGCAAAGGGATAGATAGATTGATAGCTTGAGAGAAACAGAAAAAGATTGACGAATAAATTGAGATGGATATGAACAGACAGAGATAGATAGACCGATTTTAACATTTATATATATATATATATATATATATAGAGAGAGAGAGAGATATCCATGTGAGATTTAAAGTATTTTTATCCCCCATGTTGAAAATAGAGTTGGTAAAATAAAGACTGAACTGACAAGATATTTCTTGTCAGTTCATTTCTTTATTTACTCATGCTCTTGTGGGCGAATACAAAAGGCTGTTTTACTTAGAATTTAGTCAAGTACTTGTGGAATCTACAGTACTTCCTTTAAGGCCTGAATAGTGAAAGCTGATCACGGAAGCTATTTTTTCCTCGGCAAAGCTGGTTAACTAGATTTAGCAAAAAATTTCCTTCGGCAGAGTCAAATAATTAATCTACTATAGCGTCCCCTGTCTGTTCAAAGATTTCTAATGATACAAGTTACTCTGATTAAGATATTTTGTTTTCGTAAGCGGAACTGGCCTCTCAGCAGTTGGTAATTATCGTCTTTATTTCAGAAAAACAATATACATACATACCTACATACCTACGTAATACTTACATGCATATGAAAGTGTATAAACTTTTTATGTATAAACTATACGTACATAAAATTAATTAGTATTGAACACACTCAAATACAGTATAAACACGCACACGCACACACATACACGCTCACACACACACGTACGTACATGCACAAATATATATATATATACATATATATATATATACATATTTATACATTCATGCATATTTATGCCTAAATACACAGTTATACACACACACACACACACACATACACACACACATACATACGCACACGCACATATATACTTGTGGGTAAATTCAAAAGGCATATATATCTGCATACAAGCACATATAAATATATAAATTGTATGTACACACACACACACACACACACACACACACACACACACACACACACATATATATATATATATATATATATATGTATATATACAAGTGTTTGGTTTGATTTGGTTTTATGGCATGTCAACCAGTGTTGGTTATTAAATGACAAATCCTCTTTACACACATATATATATTATATATATATGTGCACAGTTAAATAGTTCGAAATATTGTTAAGTATCACTAATAAGTTAATTAAACATTTAGTAATTTGTTTACACCCAGTTAAATGATCAAACAGTTCTATTTGGAACAATTCCTTTTTAACAGATGTCATTTGTTTGCACAGTTTAAATGTCACACAGTTCAAGATATGACCCTATCAGGTGTTGTCACTCCGGGTCAGAGTGGGCTTGGGAGCAAAAGCAATGAAGAGGTGCTCTGCATTCCCCAACGCTACATTATTACTTGAACTTCAACATCAGATTGGGTATGAATCTTACCCCTATGCTCAGATGTATTACTAATGTGAATATTCAAATGACACCACAACCACTTGAACCATCACTAGCAACAACGACAACAATAATTATAGTAGTAGTATGCATTACCGCAAACTCCAAACGGGTGTGATACAAGGTCAAGTTTTAAGCGGAATAATAATGGTCGGGATTCAAAGTTTTCCTTCTCTCAGATTAGCTATCTTTCGAAGGCTTGAGAAGTAAGTAAATAAAATTGGCGACCGTAGTCAAGGGCGACCTGAAGGTTCTCTTTTCAATAGCTACTACACCGGGGTGTAGGGGAAGGCGCGACTCCTTTCTCTGGATTGCTCCACTTTATCCTTGATACGTACCTTATAATGCTGAGTGTTAAGCACGGAGGTATCAAGTACCATTTTAAAAGTCTTGGGTATGACTAGACCTGGGATTGAACACCGGTCTCCCAGACCATTGGTTAACGCTCTACCCACTTGACGAATGAGCCGAGTTTGCCCTATTATTTACCTTTAACTGGGGGAGGGGTTGAAGTAAAAAAGATGGATTTATGCCTTTACCAAGGGGATTAACGCTAAAGGCAACAAAAATAGCCTCGTCCAAGATTTGAACTTGAGTTGCTAATTCCATTTCTTACAACGATAACCGTTATGCTAAAAGTGCAGAATCCGTCCTGGAAAATCAGACGCAACAAGCTTCCCGGGGATTTTGAAACGGATCTCCTAATCTCGGCCAGACGACCTGACCAAGTAATAGTAAAAAAAAAAAAAAAAAAAAAAAAAGAAGAGAGAACTTGCCGAATAGTGGACTTTGCCGTTCTGGCAGACCACAAAGTAAAATTTAAAGAAAGCGAAAAGAGAGATAAATACCTAGACCTTGCTTGGGAACTGAAAAAAGGTATGGATCATGAAAGTGATGGTGATACCAGTTGTAACTGGTGCACTCGATAAAGTCACCAATTGATTGGTACAGGGACTGGAGGACTTGGAAATAAGAGGACAAGTCGGGACCATCCAAACAACAGCATTGTCGAAATTAGCTGGAATACTGAGAAGTGTCCTGGAGACTAGAGGAGATTTGCTGTCACTCAAATTCCAGTGGAAAACCATCAGCTTACACTGGTGTAAAAAATCTCAAAGGAGTAAAATAGTTATTTATTATTATTACAATTCTGACGACGACGACGACGGCAAAGAAGAAGAAGAAGAAGAAGAAGAAGAAGAAGAAAAAGAAGAAGAAGAAGAAGAAGAAGAAGAAGAAGTGTATTGAATTCAGAGAAAGATGAATATTTGTACGAATAAAGCACGCTCACAGACACACACGCGTATATATATATATATATATATATATATATATATATATATATATAAACCAAAAAGACTAAAAACGTTCAGTTTCTGACATCTTTACTGTTATTCCGAGTTTCATGCAACAAGGAAGAACTCACTTCAGAATCTAAAGATTGTCGCGAATTACTGCACGAAACTAAGAGTGACAGTGAAAGTTTTTAATGTTAAACGTTTTCAGCTTTTTTCTTTTTAAACCAGCACTGTCAATAAATCATAGAGCAATTTTATATGCATTGTGATGAATACTATCTATCTATCTATCTATCTATCTATCTATCTAAGCGAGATGATGCTAAAAACTTATCGGTTTAACCATATATGGAATTGTATGTAGGTTTCCAGAGTCTTGGTCATCACCAACTTTATCAGCAGAACGTAGAATACACCGATTTTATCTCCTGCAGAGGTGTAAGTTTCTTCCAAAATGAAGTGTCCTGGTTATAACTCTAAACTGTACTAATGGAGAAGCTCCAGTTCTATAGCTCTGGAAATTACCGAGTCACACCTTAGTTGCCATTACTCCCAGGTCCACTCTGAATTTGCACCGTTGTACCTGTCAAGGTCACATCTATGATTAAAGTATAAGTGAAGAATTGTTCATTACTTCATATGAGAGGGATCTTCTGAATTTTATTTAGAATTTTAAATTTGTAAATGAAACGAAGAAATGTGAAAGTTTTGAACATTCTATTCTGTTATTGGCGTTTTGTCTCAAAACTGTGATGCAATTAATGTTCGAAATTGATTTTAAAAACGTAACGTATTTCCGTGAAAACAAAAAATTAAAAAAAAAATTCGTATCAGATCAATGTATCAATCTTATCTATTTATCTCATTCTGTTGATATTTAATTATTTCAAACATTCCATTAAACACCTATTTTTTTTTATACTTGTGCATTTTCAAACCGTCAGATTTACTTCCATTCCCCACCATATATAAAAAGTAAAGCAAAGTTGGTGACCATAGTCGAGGGTGACCTGAAAGTTCCTTTTTCGATAGCTACTACGCCAAGGGGTAAGGAGGGGCGCTACTCCTTTCCCTGGATTGCTCCACTTTACCCTTGATCCGTACCATATAATGCTGAGTGTTAAGCAAAGTGGCATCAAGTACCATTTTTGTGTCTTTGGTATGACTCGACCTGGGATTGAACCCCGGTCTCCCGGACCATTATTGACCACTCTATCCTTAGACCATTGGCCCAGTCCAGTATGTAATTATACCCCCCTCACAAAAAAACAACCCCAAAAAACAACAACAAACAAACACAAAAACAAAAAACAAAATTAAGCAGAACAACAACAACAAAGATAAAAAACAGAAAAAGCATAAAACGATACTGGTTCATTTCAGATTCATCTTTTTGTACACAAATACCCACTTCCCAGTAATATCTGAATGGTACTACGTGTAGACGAAGGC
This sequence comes from Sepioteuthis lessoniana, assembly GCA_963585895.1. Classification (NCBI taxonomy): domain Eukaryota; kingdom Metazoa; phylum Mollusca; class Cephalopoda; order Myopsida; family Loliginidae; genus Sepioteuthis; species Sepioteuthis lessoniana. The sequence continues at coordinate 2,448,776 of OY757905.1, forward strand.
CATTATATTTGTGGGTTAAGGTTATGTTTTTGATGGCCCTTAATTGTTTCTTCTTTGTTTATTTATACAGAAAATATTGCCCCCGTATATATATATATATATATATATATATATGAAAATAATGCAATAAAATTACAAACCAATGATACAGGATAATTATTTATTAAAACCTGCCTCATAAAGTCATAAGGCTCATTAGTTATCCTATGACTGATAAACACCATTTGTTAATACATATTGCATGTCGATCTTGCGTATTAACGATTTAACATAATGTAGGCCCTTTTGATATTAGCATCGGAGCAGGAACATGCACAGAAGGTTTAGTTTCTTTCTTTAATGGCATATCAACCATCGTAGGTTACTTAATGCAAAAATCAACCTTGTAGGAGAACAGCAGTGAAACTATTTTACCCATGGCTTGGAGGATAAAGAAGTTCATATCTTTCATAAAAGTATTTGACCGAAAATGAACGGAATAACACGCCACTAGAATCCTAATTCACTTACATCCAGCACCATGACTCCACAGAGTCTCCTCTTAATTTTAGTTATATTATTAGTGATTAACAATTCTTTAAAATAGCTCAATATCCTAAGAACTGAGTGAAATTATTAAAAACGAATTAAAAGCGTTTGCTTTATAAAAAAAACCCTACTTGCTGTTACTTTAAGTTTCACTCAACTATTGTCACCATCATGTTTTCTCTTCGCTATTATTTTTGGCTTGTCAGTAAGTCAGTACTGAGCACAGTCTAAATTCTTCTCGGTCTAATTTTTCTACACATAAAATCTAACGTTCTGATCATCTTTGCACACATTTCTTATTAACCGCTAACAACTACAATCTATCTATCTATCTATCTATCTATCTATCTATCTATCTATCTATGTGTGTTTATTTGGGCTGCAATTCTTCATTGATACATTTTTCATTGAACATTATAGACATTTTCAATATATTTTTTTTGTTTATCCTTTCGAGTTCGCGTATCGATTTTATGATATCCAGCAGGAATTGGTTAATGAACCTTCCATAATTAATTGTTTCTCAAGTACTTTCTGTCCAATCTTGGGTCATCATCAGGGGTGTGAATATAGCAAAAGTTATGTAATTCTTACATGTATATTACTAATTTATAAGAATGAGTGCTTATATTGTATTAATATATTGTGTAGCGTTTATTTTGAAAAATTTGTTTCTATAAATAGCATCAGCAGTTAATGACATTTAAGTACATAAGCACTCGATTCGAAAGTTAAATCCTAATCAAGTTATGATCGATAAAAACAAATAATTCGTCAGTGTTGGGTTGCAGAAAACTATTATTATCTGAGTATCTTTTTTGTTTAAATATTTCTGGTATCTCACTCAGAAATAAGAAATAAGAAGAGGCACGTTCTACCAGCACCTGTCAACTGTACAGCTGATAAATTTGTATCTTGCCCAATAGATTGCCATCATTCCATGCTGCCATAAAGAGAGATGCAAATCCAGCATAATTAAGATCGCCTTAAAAGACAAACTTCTCAACTGGACTCCCATAGTTAATTGTTAAACATGTCTTTATTTAGCACAATTCCACAGGAACCTGGTATAAATTCCGTCTCATTACCCGAGTGGACTAACCAACGAAATGCTCTTTCTATCCACCATACCATTCTAGGTACACGACTTACGTTTTAAACTTACCGTAGTCATTTAATAGAAGAATGTTGAGAGTGAATTTTGCTAAGAGCTGATCTTGTTTAACTTTTGATTTCACCAGAATTTGCTTCCATATCTGTGTATCATTAGTAATAAAGACTTCAGGGCAAAAAAGTCAAACTTCAATTTGCAAAAGCTGCTTTTCATAATCCCCTTGAATAGAAACCTTGTTTGCTCTCAAATTTAAAGCACAATAAAGAGAAAAATTTTCGTTAGAACGCCCATCGCTGTTAACAATTCTACACTAAATTTGCGTTCAATTAGGGAAATTTTGGTGTTTGTTTTGTGGCATAATACAAAGAAAACAATTCCTCGTAAAACTTTGAACAATTGTCAATGCTTATCCATTTGATTCCACTCATATGTCTATAGGATTCCAGAAATGTTTTCGCATTTTTCTGCTTTTTTTCTTTCTCACCAAATAATATCTTAGTACCACTTTCATATGGCCATTGCTAGTGAGTTCGATTCTTATTGGGTTCCTTATATTTACAGACTTGTATAAGCAAAACTTTGTAAAGGTTTAATTGTAATATTTAGTTACAATGTTCCATTGTATTTTTAATCGCACTTTTTTGTCTATGATCATTTGTTTGTAAACATTTGTATGGCTTCACATATTCCTATCTAATATTGATTTATAAACAATTATATATAGTATCAAGTATTTATTGCCTAATAATAATAATAATAATAATAATTCATAAACAATTATATCATATAAAGTAACTATTATGGTTTTATAATATCAGTTGTTTTATGGTTTCAAGTATTCCTATTTAACGCCAATAATGCTCAAACAATTATATAGTTTTAAGAAATTCATAAAAATGATCCTTCGCAAACAATTATTGTAAATGTATATATATATATATATATATAGCATGTAGAAGTGCTCGTGGTTATTTGCATCGGAAAAGGGCATGTTGACCCGAGTTCAAACCCTAGACGAGCCTTTTTGTATTTCACTTTGCGCTAACACGTTTGGGATAGGTAAGAACCCAATCATTTTCCCTCCAGCTATAAGATTGACAGTCGAAGCTATTTAACCTTGGTATGGTAACCAGCCTAAGAGAAGGAAAACTTTAAATTCAAACCTGTTAAACTCGTTTTAAAACTTGACCTAGAGTCACATCCTGCTCATGCAGGATAAATATATATATATATATATATTCGTTGGTCCTATGAGAGAAAAAAAAACTTCAAAATGAATAGGTCCAATAGTGAATTTGCTTTTATGTTTTATTTTTTCAAGACGTGTTTCTGATATTTAAAGTGGTCTTCAAGAAGTAAATGGTTGATTTGAGTGTTCCTTTGATTGTATCTAGTGACGACTGTTTTTTTAATTCCCGAATTTGTGTCCGTGAATGTCCAGTTCGAGTTAATTGTTCCTGAAAAATTTTGATTCCCCCCCTTTCTCTCTCTCTCTCTTTTACAACAGTGAATTCCGTGTGTTTGTGTGTTTGTGTAAATGTTCGTATCCATGTATGTACATATACTTTCGTTTTTTTTTCTTTATTACTTCTCCCCCTGAATAATCTATGATAGTTGATGTGTCATAAAATTTAACTGACTACAAATCTTCTCCCGTGAGTGGTTCTGTTTGTACATGTATGTGTGTGTGTGTATGTGTGTGTGTGTCGTTAATTCTGTTTAATGTAGGTTTGAATTTCTCTATAAAGTTTTTTCTTTTATTTGAAGTAATGTGTAGTCATCAATTTGGTATATTGACATTATTTTAGATATTCGATTACTGCATTCGTAAACGTGTTTTGAAACATAGACTTTTCTTTTTTTTTTTTTTTTTTGGTAATTTAATATTACTTCTTTGTAAGCATACTCTGTTATTTAGAGTTTGCGTCGACCCTATGTATAGTCTTTTACACTTGCAAAATTCGATTGCGTATATATATATATATATTGCGTATATATATATATATATATATAAACTATTCTTAACTATTGCGTATATATATATATATATATATATATAAACTATTCTTAATACAAATAATTAGCACACAGTTAAAGGATTTCAGTGGTTCCTATCTAACATTAACTATTCTATCTATTAATGATTATTTGTTTGTAGAATTTGAAATAGTTTCTCGCATTCCTATCGAATACAAATTATTTTTTAACAAATTCATTTGACTCATAAATCGAACCCTAAATGGTAAAACCACTCACTCCGATCAGAGTGGACCTGGAAGTTATAGCAATGAAAGGGGTGACTCCACACTCTCCAAAACTCTAGAACTTGAGCCTCCTCACCAGATACCGTTTAGTGTCATACCCAGGACACCCCTTTTTTTTGGGGGGGGGTATCTTACAACACTGCAAGGAATATAGCTGTTGTATTTTGAGCCTCGCCGACAGGAATACTGAATGTGTAAAATTGTTAGCTAAATGTATATATTTTTTAAATCACTCTGATGCTAAATTTTCATATAAAACTAATTAAGAACAATAAAGTATAGATACATTTGCTATATTTTCATTAAATTTCTTTTTCATTTTATATTAAAACATGATTTTATAGAAACATCCAAGTGTATTGTTGTTGTGTTCTTCAGTGCAAAAACAATTTAATTCTCGAAACAGTTTTTAGCGATCTTAATTTTTCAGACCTGAGTTACTGGTGCGTATGTATGAGAGTGGATCAATAAGTTTGCAATGTGAATTTTGATTTGAAATTTTCATTTTATAATGTTAGATCTATGCAATAGTATTCACCGCGGAATGAATTAGATTGACCAGAAAGGAGATGATGTTAAAAAATAAATAAAAGTCAATATACTGATTTATGAAAGATCTGTATGTTGCCTCTTACGCTCTACAGTATTCAGTCTGTAATATTTATAGTCATCATCATCATCATGTCGTGCCACGAGCACGGATATACCTGACCCTCTCTCGTCACCTCTCCCTATCATTCATCGCTTTTGGCAGGTCTTCAGGGCTAAATCTTGTATCCTCACATAGTTGCTGTATGTATGTTCGAGCTGGTCGTCCTGCTTTTGTTTGGCCATATGCGTGGATCCATATGGGTACATCACTGATGAGTTCGTCCTTGCTTCTCCAGCAGTGTCCTGCGTGTATGGCTCGTCTAACTTGTATAGTTTTCGTGATGGGAGGCAGGTGGCCGTACAACTGGTGTCTCGTGGGTGTTTCCGCCAGGACTTGTTCAATATTGCTCTCAAAATTCTTGTGTAATTGCCGTCTAGCTTCTTCTTCAGCCGTTTAGTTAGCGTCCAAGTAGTGCATCCATATAGCAATATCGATACGACCGCTGCCTGGAAGAAACTGCGCTTCATTTTATCGGTCAGGTCTGATTTCCATATGATCGAGAGCCTATCGATAGCTGTCCATGCTTTCGTTAGTCGCGTGTCAATGTCTTTTTCGGTTGATGAGACGCTGCTTCCTGGGTAGGTGAATTTGTCGACTTGTTTCAGAGAGGCTCCGTCTAGTGTGGAAATGTCGCCTGTTTGGTTGTAGCACATATATTCAGTTTTGTGTGCATTGACATGGAGGCCAATGCCTGCGGCGGCTTGTTCCAAACTATGCAGTTGTGTTTCGGCTTGGTTAGGTGTATTCGCCAGTAACGCTATGTCATCGGCGTAGTCGGCGTCGGTAATTGTTTTTGTGGGGTACCTTCTGCTTCTTTTCTTTGTCAGCTCCATTTTCTCTGATTTTATCGATCGACGTTCTAAGCACGTAGTCTAAACAGATGATGAAGAGGTATGGGGCTAGCATGTCTCCTTGTTGTATTCCTGCTACAATGTCGAAGTATTCTGTGTCTCCATCTGGTGAACGCACTTTCATTTTGGTGTTTCTGTAGATAATCGTTATTGCTGCTACGGTTTCTTTTGGTAGGCCGTATGCTAGTAGGATTTATTCCATCTTCCCTCTGTGTATGGAATCGAAAGCCTTGGTAAAGTCGACAAATAGTAATGTCGCCTGTAGGTTTTTTGCCCGTACACCTTCAAGGATTCTACGGATGGTCAATATTCGTGAGGTTGTGGATCTATTTCTCCGGAAGCCATTTTGATTTTTCCTCAGGATGTTGTCTATTTTGGGTTCTATGCGGTTTCGTAGTAGGGCATTGTAGATTTTGGCTGCTATGGATGTAAGTGCTGTACCTCGGTAGTTCTTGGCTAATCCGAGGTCGCCCTTTTTAGGGAAAGGAAGGATGCATCACTTCATCCATCTTTCTATTCTATTTTGATTATAGACTGCGTTGCATTGTCGGAGCAGCATGTCGTCGAATTGTCTGGTCTTCCATACTTCTGGGGGAATTTCGTCCAGCCCTGCAGCTTTCCTATTTTTAATTTTTCTTAGAACCGAGTCGAGTTCTTCTTTGGTGAGCGGACTTGGTTTAATGTCTAATTGCTTACTGATAATTCTGGTAATCGGTTCATTCGTTACTTTCGGTGGGTTACCTAGTAGATTTATATTTATATTATAAATATTTATTTTATGGATTGAAAATATTTTGTTGGTTTAAAGATAATTTGATGTAGAAGCTTTACCAATTGAGTGAAGTAATTTTTCGGAATATAATAAGCCTCCTCTATTTTCTTAAGTGCAAGTTTTCTGTATTGTAAACTAGCAGTAAAGAAATCCAAGAGAGTAGGCCATACTTGGGTGGGAAAGGTGATCCAAACAGCGTCTGTTGGTTTTCATTGGAAGGGATTAGAATGAAATGTTATAGTCGGTTGTGTTTCTCAAAGCTCACGAACCTCTAAGAAGATCATTACTGCTTAACGTCGATCAGAGGGTGTCGTAGTGGTTAACGTGCTGGACTGTGACATTTGTAGTTAACGAGTTCGAATTTTAGTCGCACTATTCCGTTCACTTTCGCTCTAATAATCCTGGGAAAGGCATGAATCCCCTTATTCCCCAGGCTATGTGTTAAATAGTAACACTACTGTTCTTTCACATGGATGTTGACATTTAATAACCCACAAAGGCTGATATGCCATTAAACAACGAAACCAAACCAAACATTGATAAGTATATTATTAATAAATTTATTTGATTTTGGATTATAAGTCTATAATTAATGAAATTGATTTTAATTGTTTTTAACAAACAAAATAACTGTATTAATAAAAACTATTTGATAATCTCACTCATGAAATTCTAATGCAATCAAATTACAATCAACTAAAAAAATTGATATTATGAACGAAGAGAGTGTGACTGAGATACTTTTTATCAATATATTCTGAGAAATATCAAAAGTTTATTACTTTTTGCACAAAAGAATGAGGTATGTTGCTTGTTTCTGACTTATCGCTTGCTATTCTCCTTCTCCATAAGATTAGCCAAAGTTTTTAAAGATTCATCTCAAGGATCGAAACCATGATAATGATCCTGATATTTTATGTTTCTGGGTGCAAATCTGAATGCTTCTTGCTTGTCAGTTGCACTTGTCCCAAGTAATAAGACTCTATAACACTTGTTTGGATATAATTATAACTATTAAAGTCCCTTATCCTCCCAGCTAGGAGTAAAATAGTATCACTACTGTTCTTTTTTAATGATGGCTTTAGCATTAAACAAAACTCAACGCTTGATATGCCATTAAAGCCAAGAATCCAGACCAAACTATTCAAATTGCATGTAAAAACAAATGAAAAATCTAAAAAATTCAAGTTCTTTAGTGTTGGGATTTTTTTTAAAGATAATCTTGTCTAGTCCATTGTTTTACATACTTCTTTGATCTTTTGTAGTGGACATCTGATTTCCTTGCTTTCCCTGGGCCAATTGACATAATATTTTCAATTATTTAGTATGTATATATATATATATATATATATATATATATATATATATATATATATATATATATATATATATATATAAGTACAGTTGGCCTATCGTAATCGAGGGCGAACCAAAGGCTTCCATTTCAAAAGCTACTACACCGAAGTGTCCGAGAAGGGTTCACTCTTTTCCCTGGATTGCTTCACTTTACTCTTGATACGTACCTTATAATGCTAGGATGTATTAAGTACCTTGGTATGACTAGACCTGGGATTTAACCTCAGCCTCTCGGGCCATTGGCGAACACACACACACACACACACACACACACACACACACACATATATATATATATATATATATATGTATGTACATATATATATACATATATATATACAATCGGATAAAAAAAGTGCTCCAATGCTGACCAGCAGAGCAGGATAAAACTTAAAAGAAATTAAAATCTTACTTCTTTTTATAAATATGATTGATTCAGGTCGTCATTCTATGAAACTTTTGTAATGAGGGTATTATAAAACGAATTAAAATTTTTAATATCTTTTAAGTATATATATATATATATATATATATATATATATATATGTGTGTGTGTGTGTGTGTGTGTGTGTGTGTGTGTGTAAGTATGTGGGTGCGTGTGTGTGTGTGTGCGCGTGTTTCATAAATATATGTTTCATGTATATATTCATGTATGTGTAAATGTAAACGTGTGTGTACGCAAACATTTCAGTGTGTGTGAATACGTGTGTGCGCGTGTGTCTATGTTTCATGAATATATGTTTTATATATATGTGTGTGTATGAGAACGTGTGTTTGTGTACGGGAACATCTGGGTGTATGTGAACGTATGTGTGTGTATCTATGTTTCACAAATATGTTATATATATATATATATATGCGTGAGTGTGTGTGTGTGTGAATGTAAACGTGTGTATGTGTATGCGAACATGTGGCTGTTTATGAATGTGTGTGTGTGTGTGTGTGTGTGTGAATAACCCAGCAAAAATGATACATTGTAGCGAAATATTCAATAGAAATATTTTTTTCAATGGTCTGAATAAAAGAATAATTGAATAGAACAATTTTCAGTTCAATTTAAAACCGACTGAACAATTTGTAGTGTCGGCGTTCGAGTTGAATGTTGTTTAATCACTCAAATTGCTGATTAAAAAATCCTTTACTTTTTAAATAGTAGCATCAGTATTATCATAGGTCACTTTTACCAAAGGAACCCAAAGGGTTCACGGATCGTCTTGTTATTCATATAGATATTGATAAATCGCTGTCGATTATATATGTGTCTGATACGAGTAATAATCATGATAAAGGTCCTTGTGATGCCAGTTTACGAAGAACAGGTCACGGCTCTGAAACGAAACTAAAATCGGTATGAATCTCCAGCAAGGCAGTAACAAGAGAATTTATCAGGCGAACATTCGAAAGAAAGATGAGCAGAAAAAGAAAAGAAAAAGGAAGTAAATATGGCGTATTAAAGTTTTCGCGTGCAACTATATCTTTAAAGAAAAATGGTAAGGAGAGAAGCTTGGCAATATTCAGAAATGGAATCCCAGAAGGTAGGGTATGGGATGCAAATGTGGCTCAAGCTGGGTGGGTTTGTGGTAGTGAAGATTTCTCTTAAAAGAAAGCTGAATCTTAGAAGGAAGAGGGCAACGCTGCAAGTTTAGCAAAAATAAGAAAAAAATAAAAATAAAAAAAAGAAGGAAAGAAAGTAAAAAAATACAAAGAATGAGAAAGATATACAAATGGAGGTGCTGAGTCAATGAGGAAACAAGGGGTAAAAAGAGAAATAGTGGTGGCAAGACATAGTGGAAGCATTGAAGAGAGAAACTATTTGTGAGAGACAGAGGTAGAAAGATATAGCTGTTCTGGAGGATTTTTTTTGGTTTTTTTAAAAAGAGACGACATTTAAAAGAAAGAATCGTGAACTTATTTAAAAAAACCAGCGTTGAAAAATCTGCTCTTTTAGCGATTTTTCAGCCAATAAAATAACGACTCTAATTAAATAAAATTCAGTAAAATTAACCAGTAGAGTTTATCAAATTTTCTTCTTCGTAGACAATGTTGAAATTTACATTACAATCACCAAGATCAAAGATTCTTAGAAATTAAAAATAGAATATAAAGAATATGAAAATAGTTAGAGAATTTAAACCACAGAAATTCGATTTATTTATAAACGTTTGATTGTAATCCTAACTATTTCCTTTGTTCAATTGGGATTTTTTTAATTGTTCTTTTATTTGTCTATAAACATTTATTACACACAGTTATATGATATCGAATATTCTTATGTAATACAAATAATTTGCACCCAGTTGTATGGTTTCAAGTATTCCTCTCTAATATTAGTAAGTTATATAAGGGGGTGTCCTCATGGTGTAATAGTTAAAACGATGGGTTCCGGAATCGTAGTAAGTGAGTTCGTACTCCAGTCACGCTATTACAGTTACTTTCGGACAAATACCCTTGGGAAAGGTATGAACCTCCTTATCCTCCCAGCTATGGGTAAAATAGTCCCACTACTGTTCTTCTAGAAGGATAGCTTTAAGCATTAAATAGCCAACAAAGGTTGATATGCCCAGAAACTTAAGTTATATAAATGTTTGATTTTGATAACTGCTTTATACGATCGATTCATATATTGAAAAATATTATTCGAGGGCATTGACAGCCAAATTTATAAAGATTTATAAATTATTTATTAAAATGAAATTCTCATGAAAGAAACATAAATGTTATTTTCAAAGTTGTTTCCAATCTTCAAGTTCTACACCTCATGTTTATTATTTACTAAGCTTTTTACAGTGTTAGCCTCAAGTTGTGTATACTGTCCAGTATTTCTACGTTCTCAGCCATCCAAGAATTGCCCATTGGGCGCAGCTTAGAATTCATTGACTGTATTCCTTGTTGAGGAATTAGAGATTTAAAAAGGGATATCCTGACAATGACGCTAAACTTCATCTGATGGTAAGTTTGCATTTCTGAATATCTGTAGAGAATGAAGTACTTTTCAATAATATTTCTTCCAGGTCAACTCTGAACCAGAATTTTTGTAACTGTGAGAGTTCAAAATCTATGGGGGGAAATAGAGCGGCTTAGAATTCGTTTCTTATTCGATAAGACCGTATGCAAAACTAGTTTCGTGTGCTATTGCATTTTTTAAAATTGCTCTTTTATTAGTGCAAAATCCTTTTGTTTTCGCACATTTATATAATCTAAAAGTATTTCTATCTAATACTAATAATTTATACATAGTTGAATGGTATAAAGTAACTAGTTCTTTTTGATAATCATCTGGAGGTATCCCCGTGGTATAGTACCTAACGTACCGGACTGTGATATCGTTGTAGGCGAGTTCGAATTCCAGTCGCACAATTACGTTCACTTTCGGACGAATACTCTTTGGAAGGATATGAACCCCTTGATCTCCCAGCTAGAGGTTAAATCGTACCATTTCTTTTCTTCTACATGCATGACTTAGGCATTAAATAACCTAGAAAGGTTGATATACCATTAACAAAGAAACCTGATAATCATCAATTGTTTGCACAAAGTTATATGGTTTCAAGTATTCCTATCAAATATGAATAAATTGCAAGCAATAATATCATTTCGAGTAAAGGACATGTGAATGATAATAGATATTTCTAGGCGGTGTATTCTGCCATCATTGAGATTTCTGGGAGAAAATTTGATGTATGTATTTACCAAACTCCTTTTTTTCAATGATAATAATCATTTGTTTACAAACAATTGTATAGTTTTATGTATTTCTACGAAATATTAATGATTTTCAAAAAGATTTATTTGACTCACAAATGGGACCCTAAAAGGCATAACCTGAAACTTGGACTAATTGCAATGAAGAGGTGACTCTACACTCCTGAGAACTCTAGAACTGGAGCCGTGCCACTGAATTCCGTTTAGTGCTATAAATAGGACCCCCCCTTTTTCGTGTGGGGGGATGCAGTCTGCGTAATCTAGGCTTCAGTGAACGGGTGGATAAGAGAAAGAGTCTAAAAACTTTTGCGGAATACCTAACCCTTCAACCACAGGCAGTATGTGACGCAAGATCATTTTTTAAGAGGAGTACAAATGGTTTGAATTCAGAATTTCCTTGTGCCTTGGCAGGTTGCATAACAAAGGCCAAAGAACCCAATATGTTCTACTATTTACCTATAGCTGGAGAAAAAATTGTTGGATTCATGTCTTTCCTGAGATCATTAACGGGAAGTAAAACACAAATAGCTTTGTCCAAGATTTGAATAACCCACAAAAGTTGATATATCATTAAACAAAGAAACCAAACCAAACTAATACCATAATCATATAGAGTGATGTTTAGAGAGGTTTAGGAAAATATTCGGCATCGGATTAGAAAAAAGGGGAAGATCAGAATTAATTCAAAATAGGATGGCGAGAAGAAAACGGAAGAAAAAAGAATTATGGGAAAAAAATCCGTCATAAAAAACTTGAAATAACAGAATTCCATTGTTGGGAAAAGGAAAGCTGAAAAGATATGAATAAAGATTAAAGAAAAAATATATAAAAGTAAGAGAAAATACAAGAAAATAAATAGAATGAAAAGAAAAAAAAAAGATATGGCAGGATCTGTCTAATAAAAAAAAAACCCTCGACTTCAACGAGAATATTCAATCATGATTCACAAACCAAAAGAAACCATGATAAAACATGAAATGATTTCTATAACACAACTATAATTAACAATATCAGTGCAATAACTACTACCATTAACAGTAACAACAATTATCGATATAATAGGCCGATTTTCTTGGGAAATACATGTTTAAACTTATGAACATTAGCAATTCCTTCCTTTCTGATGACGTGAACTTTTCAATCATTAGTAATTCTCCTCCTCATTATCGAGTCGTGATAAATCGAAGTTTCTCCATCTCGACTATTCATCGCTTTTGGCAGGTCCTCCAGACTTTATCCTGTGTCTGCAGAGAGCTGATGTATGTAAGTCCTTGCTGGTCAGCCTATCTTTGCAAATCCACCTGTATGAATCCATAAACGAACATCACTTATTAGTTCGTCTTTATTTGTTAAGCAGTGTCCCAGCATGTCTCGTTCGCCTTACATGGATGATTTGTGAGATGGGCGGCAAGTGGCGTTCTGCTTCCAGGATTTGTTCCGTATTCTCTCAGCAAAATATACCTTATTTCTTGACCAATGAAATCCCCTTTCTTTCTAATCTTTTCCGTATAATATACAAAATAAGTACTGAAAATTGTTTGAGCATATTTTAAATAAAAATTGATAAATTTACTACGTAACAACCTAAATTCTGTTAAGGTTAGAAATAGAGCAAATATAAGTTCGTATATATATTCAATAAGTTTCCAGACTTTTTTGTACAGGCATTTAAAATTGTTGTAGACTCTTGAAAATTCTTTATATTATTGCTATACATTTTATGAGATGACTGACCAATTTTTATGATTTCAGCTTCAAATGAACAGCTACAGCAGGAATTGGAATACACCCTACTAAAGGCTGATTGTCACATCTGGTGAATTTCAAAAATGCAATCTGGACGTGAGGATACTTTAGAAGAACGATATGCATTAAAATTCTGTTTTAAATTTGGAAAAAATGCCACAGAAATGTATGGAATACTTCAGACTGCTTTTCGACCATCTTGCATGAATCGAGCATCAGTTTTTGAGTGGCATAAGAGATTCAAGGAAGGCAGGGAGTCTGTGAGGGATGATGGGAGGTGTGGGAGGAGTAAGGAAGTCAATAGTCCAGAGTTGATTGGCGAAAGGGTTAGGGTTAGGGTTACTATGTTGAGGTTTTAAGGGAGTTCAGGAAGAGATTCCTAGGGAAGAGGCCAGCACTCTTCAAATCGAGTCAGCGGCATTTCCAGCAGGACAATGCACCAGTCCACAACTCCATCCTTGTCACAGACTATTTGAGCAAGATGAGCATCAAGACAGTACCTCAGCCTCCCTATAGTCCAGACCTTGCTCCCTGTGACTTTTACTTATTTCCTAAGCTCAGAGGCTGTCGTTATGAGATAATTGAGGAGATGAAAGAGGCTGTGACGAAGGTCATTGACGTTCACACAAGAGGACTTCCATGGGATCTTCCAGAAGTTATTGGAACGGTGCAACAAGTACATTGCAGCTGGAGGAGATTACTTCGAAGGGGACTAGAGTTTCATGTGTGTACTATCAATAAAAGTGCCCATACTAAAAAAAGTCTGGAAGCTTATTTAATGATCCTCGTATATATATATATATATATATATATATATATATATATATATATATATATATATGTATTATTGTTACATTGGGATATTTGCTCAGCACTTTCGCTGTATTTCAAATCTGGTATAAATATTACTTGGAAATTGAATTGAATAAAAGAAAGAAAATAAATGGTTTTACAAGTCTTGATAACTTGGTACGAAGTCCTATACTTCTAGAACATTGTTATAATGATCTAACAATTTTTTTTCTTATATATTGATGTATATTCTCATCTTAGTTGATATTATTCACAACTTTTCAGCTGTTGTAGCATCTGACCTTCTTCAGATGTCTGTTGTATACGTTCTTGATATTTTCAACTGAACCTTTTATTCTATCTATTGTTTTCACTTTGAGATTAAATGAAGCATTCGGTTCTAAATTCCCCGAAAGTTACAGATTACTACAGACATCCAAAGAAGACTTGAGGTTAAAATGGCTGAAACATTGTAATATTCAATATGAGGACACTAATTGTGATAAAAACATTGCAATAATATTCAAGATGAAGATAACAATCCAAGTACATCAGAGTATAATAAGGATATTTCTTCATCTCATAAATTCTGACAAAAACATTTTTAATAAAGACGTCAATGTGAATCATAAAGTTAAGTTATATTTCTCATTCTTAATTCAACAAAACATGTGATAAGTAATTAAAATATTGATTCAATGCTTTTGCCTACCTGTGACAACTTGAGAATTTTTCATTACAAAATGGTTTTTACAAGATGATGTTAACAAAATATAAAAGAAAAACTTTTCATATTTAAGGAATGAAATTGCATCAAAGCATTTTACCCAGAAATTACAGAAAAATAATTCTAAAGATCTTTCAACATCAAAGGCATCAAATAATTTGAATTAGAGTGTTGTATCTGTTCGTCTTCCTTAGCTGCTACATTTTGGTCTTTTGGGCAGGCTACAGAAAACGAAAAAAATAGATAAATAAAATAACTAACAAAAAAAAAGTTGAGATTTATTCATTGCTGAGTATATGAAGAGTTCTGCACTTGCACAATCCTGTTTTTCTGCGGACGGCTGTTCCAAAAACATCTAGACTGCTGGTACTGATTAATCTATGTCACAGGCTAGATGTCTAGACATTATAGCTTTATTCAAATATTAAGTTCTAAAATTATTAAAAAGGGTTTCTGTGTCGATACTTTTTGATTAGACCTCGTGTAACAGATTCTTGTCGGATTCCACGTGGTGTAGTGGCTGATGTACTAGACAGCAACATCGTCGTGAGTTCGAACTTCAGTCACAGTCTTACCTTCAGTTTCGGACTGATATCCTTAAGAATGGCATGAGCTCCCTTATTTCTCCAGCTATGGGTTAAATAGTACTACTATTGCTCTTCTACAATGATAGCTAAGGCATTACATAACCCACAAAAGTTGATATGTCATTAAACAAAGAAATCAAACCAAACCAAATAGATTCTTGGTCTGTATCAAATTCTCTTACATCTCTGCTGGATTTCGTTGAACCGTTTTAGATTAATTACCAGGTGAATGAGCAATTTTAATCTTGGTAATGTCATATATTCTTGAGAGGAAACAATAAAAGAAAACAAAAAAAAACAATGTTGGATCAGATGTAAAATATGCTGAACCAATGAAATGTGTGCAATTAATAAACAACTAAAATCTGAATGTTTTAAAACGAATGAAAGAAAGCACTGAAGATGACGGAAGAGTTGCAGTTTGACACATGCAAGTTAGAGTCACTTCAGATGGATGGTGGAACCTTGTGTGGAGTGGGGTAGCGAATGGTGTTGATGGACCGTTGGTCGGATTCTGATGAGCGTCTTTAATGTTTCCGAAGCAGAGTATAATGAAGAACCCCCTCAAAACAAACAAATAAACAAACAAAAACAACTTGCAAAACCCCACAAAACAAAAGCAACTACATAAAAGAAAAGAAAAAAACGAAGTCTTAGAGATGAGTCCATTAAAAGTTAAAATGTAAAAAATGACAAAGAAGTAAATTGGAAAAAAAGACAGAAAAAAGAAAAAAGAAAAAGCAAACAAACAAACAAATAAACAATGGTGAATGAATGCCAAAAAAAAAAAATGCCAGAGTAAAAACATAAGCAGATAATTAGAAGTAAAGTACGAAGAACGTATAGACGAATTCATGTGTGTGCACATACATTAGGGTGTACTTGTATATATTCATTATTATGTATATACATACATTAACGTGCGTGTCTACATACATTAGTGTGTGTGTGTGTGTGTGTGTGTGTGTGTGTGTTAGTGTCCACTACTTGTTCTTCGACAAGGATGGCTTTGACATTAAATAATCTTCGAAGATTGATGTGCCATTAAACAAAGACGCCCAAACCAAACCCAATGAATTTATGTGTGTGTACACATTCATTAGTATGTATGTTTAGATATATTATTGTGTGCATGTACATGGTTCATACATTAGTGTGTGTGTACATTTATTAGTGTGTATATGTACATATATTAGTGTATGTTTGTGTATGCATTCATTAGTGTGTGAGTGTATACATGCATTAGTGCGTAGTTGTACATTCATTAGAGCGTGTGTACATGCATTGGTATGTGTGTAAATTCATTTGTGTGTGTGTGTGTGTGTGTGTGTGTGTGTGTGTGTGTGTGTGTGTGTACATATATTAGTATGTATACATTTGTTAGTACAATTTGTGTGGGTACATTAATCAATGCGTGGGAATATATGTACAAGTAAATAATAATAACAATAATAATAATAATAAAATTTCATCAAAAAGATAAATGCTTTGGTTGTTCCTATAAGATAATCGGGATCATTCTTTCAGAGGTCGAACTTAAACAAATGGACCAGAGAACAAGAATACTCATGACGATGCAGAAGGCCTTATATCCTAGAGACGACAAAGACGTCAAGAAAAGGAGGAGGAAGAGATCTCGCCAGCATTAAAGATAGCGTCGATGCATCTATACACAGACTTGACGTCTACACTAAAAAAACGCAGAGGAAGACTGATTACGGCCACCAGAAACAATACAGACAGCACAAGCATCAGCAGAACAAGAATAAACAGAAAGCAAAAATGGGAAGAAAAACAACTGTATGGATACATCAAGCGACAAACAAGCGAAATCTCACACGAGAAAACTTGGACAAAGCTAAGAAAGGGAAACCTTAAGAAAGTGAATCTCTTCTGATATTAGTAAAAACAACACCACAAGGACTAACTATGTCAAAGCAAGAATAAATAAGACGCAACAAGATAGCAGATGTAGTTAATGTGTTGATAAAGGTAAAACGATCAATCACATAATAAGCGAATGCAGTAAATTAGCGCAAAAAGAGTATAAGGCTCGACATGATTGGGTAGGGAAGGTGATCCACCGGGAATTGTGCTAGAAGTTTAAATTTGACCATATGAACAGATGATATATGCACAACCCAGAATCCGCCCGGGTAAATGAGTCGCACAAACTTCTTCGGGATTTTGAGATACAAACGGATTACCTAATCTCAGCCAGACGACCAGACCTAGTGATAGTCAACCAAAGAAAAGAGAACCTGCAGAATAGTGGACTTTGCCGTTCTGAGTGACCACAGGATAAAACTGAAAGAAATAGAAAAACTGTGGAACATGAGAGTGACGGTGATACCAACTGTGATTGGTGCACTCGGTACAGCCACCAAAGGATTGGTACAGGGATTGAAAGACTTGGAAATAAGAGGACGCATGGAGACCACCCAAACTACAGCATTGTAGAATACTGAGAAATGTCCTGGAGATTCGAAGAGACTAGCTGTTATTCAAATTTCAGAAAGAGACCATCTGTTAGCACTGGTGTGAAAAACTCTCAAGAGAGAATAATAATAATATTAAAAAAGCGAAAATTGATAAAACGCAACAGAATAGAGTAGATTATGTGGTGATTGAAACGAAATCATTTATCACATAATAAGTGAATGTTGTTATTTAGCACAAAGTGAGGTGTAAGATTAGACACGACCGGGTTGGAAAGATGATCTACTTGAAATTTGTCCATTCAACCAAATGGTATATGTACAAATAAAAATCTGCCCTGGAGAATGGGACACGTAAAATCCTCTAGGATTTTAAGACACAAACAAATCATCATATCCCAGTCAGAAAAGAACTTGCCAAACAGGGTACTTTCCCATCCCAGCGAAATACAGGGTAAAAATCAAAGAAAACTGAAAGAGAGACAAATACTTGGATCTTGCCAGAGAATTATCAAAACTGTGTAACATGAGAGTGACGGTAATAATAATTATTATTGGAGCACTTGGAACGGTCCCTAACGGCTTGGAAAACCAGTCTAGAAGAGTTGGAAAACAGTGGACAAATTCAAACTACAGCATTGTTGAGATCGGCTAGAATACTGAGAAGGGTCCTGGAGACAGGAAGAAATTTGCTGTCGTTCAAACTCCAGTGAAAGACCATCGGCTAACACTGGCGAGAAAAATTCGCAAAAAGTAAAATACTGGTGCGCTCATTACAGTGACCAAAGGATTGGTACAGAGACTAGAGGATTTGGGAATAAGAGGACGAGTAGAGATCATTTAAACTACTGCATTGTAGAATACTGAGAAGGGTCTTGGAGACTTGAGGAGACTTGCTGTCACTCAAACTCGAGTGGGACACCATCGACTAACGCTGGTGTGAAAAACTCTCACAACAGTAAAATGATAATAATAATAATCCTTTGTGAACAATTATTGCTTCAAGTAACCAATCTTAATACAAATGATTATATAGTTTCATGTATTCCTATCCAATGGTAATAATTTTCAAACTAATCTATCTGACCCGTAAATGAGAACAGGTATTACTAATTCGGTCAGAGTTGACCTGAGAATAATGTCAACGAAGAAGTACTCCACACTTTCCTAATTGCTAGAACAGGAGCTTCACCCCTGGATGCAACTTGTGGGGTTGGGGCATTAAGTCGGCATATTTTAAGCCACGTCAACGGGACGATTTGACAATTTGTACTTAAACTAATTTGTCAACCTGAAAAACGGTAGTTGTAAACAGCCCAATCAGCGAAGATAGCTTTCTAAACTTATTTTATGAGCAAGTTAAAGTTAGATGCAATTATTGACAACTAATGATTTTTAAATTGATCACTTTGACCCTCGAAAGGGACCTTTACGCTGAGTCAGGTTGGACATAGGAGTAATGGCAATGAAATATGTTGGTTGGCTGGTTGGCTGGGTTTTATGGCATATCAACCTTTGTAGGTTATTTAATGCCAAATCAATTTTTGTACAAATAACTAGTTCTAGTTGTAGAGTTTCGGCACTGCAATCTGTGGTCGCTGGTTCGATCTCCAGTGGTGGAGATTACGGTATACACTGCTGATGAGACCTAATAAGGTTGAAACAGCTGTCCAGTGTTCCCGTATGTCGTGCGTAGGTGTTCGGTGGATTTTCTGGTCGTGGTAATTCAATTCACAATATTAATTCCCCTACTTAAAAAATAAAAGTATGTACATCTATTCCCTTGCCGTTGAGGTCATAATAATTACATGAATGCGTATTCCTAATCTTCTTGGGAAGACATGGCTTTGGGGGTGGGGTGACCGTGTCCTCTAGAAAGAGTACGGATGTAACTTGCAAGACACATTTAGGTTATTTGGCCGCACAATTACCATGACTAGTTGATTTGGTGTCACTTGTGTGCGATATGAACTGGTGGCTCAGTTGTAGAGTTTCGTCACAGTAATCTGTGGTCGCTGGTTCGATCTACAGTGGTGGAGATTACGGTATACACTACAGGTGAGACCTAATAAGGTCGAAACAACTGTCCAGTGTTCCCGTATGTCGTGCGTAGGTGTTCGGCGGATTTTCTGGTCATGGTAATTCAATTCACAATATTAATTCCTCTACTTAAAAAATAAAAATATGTACAACCAGTTCTATCTTAAACAATTCAGTTTAGTTTGTCAAAAACATTTCTATTTCAAGTTATTCTCTTTAATTGTCAAAAACTGTCCAGCTATTAAGTTTAGTCAAAGATAAATCTCTTTGACTAAACTTAATAGCTTGAAATAGAAATGTTTTTGACAATTAAACTGAATAACAAACAATTCAGTTTAGCATAAGTATGCAGTTTAGTTCTATTTAACCCATAGATAGAGCCTTATCAGGTGCAAAATGCCTTGCCTCAGTGGACCTGGGAGCAATGGAATTGAAGGCGTTCTCTGCATTCCACAAAGCTCCAGCATAACTGGAACCTCACCATTAGATTGATTGGTGTCATACCAGGACATTCGTTGGTAGTGGGGGTCGGGTCTTACCCTTCTGCAGAGAAGTAGTCGGTGTATTTTACAGCCCCAGCCGACTGGGCAAGGCAATGAAATTGTAAATTCATAATTCCCAGTGCTCCAGAACAAGAGCCTCGCTACCCGATCCTGGACACCTTTCTGTATTAGATCATTTGATGTTTATTCCAGAAGAAGAAACTTTTTTCAAAACTTCCAATCATCAATTTGACAAATTCTCATGAGGAAAGATGAGTGTGGAGCTTTTGCTGGTATTGCAAGACATTCTCGATGACTATTTCACAATATTTATGGCCAAAACGCATAACAACATACAAAATCGAAACCGTCACATCTGTTTACAAAATATTTTTTGTAACTGGTTACTAAGGGGAAATGTTTTTGACATATTAATTAAATCTTAATGCTTTTATGGAGTGGTTCTATATAAAATATAAGTATAATGCTAAACTGGATCCTTACTTTGGTCCGTCAGCTGGTTGAACAGAAAAGTAAAACATAAAAAATTATGTTGTGTTTACATTTGTTGGACGAGAAATAGTTACCGGTAGGTTGTAATCGTTATCTTAATCGATCAAGTGATTGATTAATTTTAATGGCATTGACCCCTAGATGGAACCTTAACTGGTACTACAACTCTGGGTCATAGTGGACCTGGAAGTAAAGCAATTTGACAATTATTAGTACTCCACACTCTCCAGATCTCCAGAAATGGAGTTTCACCATCTAATACTGTTTAGTATGATACCCAGAACATCTTTTTTTGGGAGGGTTCTTAACCCTTTCAGAGGATACAGTCAACGTTTTCTAAATTCTACTGTCAGGGTGTGGTAAACTCTTGAAAACGTTTCTTAAATTATAAGTCATGATTAAGACAATCCAACGCCTTCTCAGCTAGTTACGATAATATCTATCTATCTATCTATGTAAACACACACACACACACACACACACACACACACACACACACACACACACACACACATGCTCCTGAACATGTACGCACGCATACAAATACAGAGACGCACACAGATGTATGGGGATTTTGAAGTGTAATTTAAGTCAATGTAAATTCAATCCTGATTAGGTGCTCCAGATTTAAAGATCTTGTGCCAGACCAGACAACACTTTGTTAATGACTTCGCATACATGCATATATCATAAATCTCTGTAAAGGATGACTAATTGCTTGAGTGACTCAATCATCTCTCCTTCAATTATCGTACCATTCTAGTGACGGGTCATTTTTTAAACAGTCGATAGAAATATGATAAGGCTGCTTACTGTCACTTGATCTCCACTGAAATTCCCTGGATAGGTGGGGAAAGTCATACCGAAAAAGAATGAATAGGAGAATAAAAATTTAAAAAAAGTTCTGATGTAAACGAGGGTTGATTGGGAGCTTGTGACAATCTATTGTAAATGCTTAAAACGAAACACGAAGAACATTGTTTTTGATCTTTGAACAAATTTCCAAATTCTAGCCAATGACTGATCTGTTCTTGCTGTTTCCTCCAAATGAAACAGCAGGAGCTCAAATCAGTATTTTCCAGGTTTCTCCACGCGATCTCTAACTGGCCACAAAAGAAAACTACCCAAAATCACGTTTAATTAAGTGAAGAAAGCCAAAAGGGATTCTTCTTCTTCTTCTTCTTCTTCTTCTTCTTCTTCTTCTTCTTCTTCTTCTCTGTCTCTCTGTCTTTCATTGCGTCGGTAATAATTGACAGAGTATGAGATCGTCGCAAAGTTTTTTTAGAAATTGTTGTGTAATTTGACTGAATATATATATATATATAGTCATACAAAAGACTCAAAAAATGGTTCTTGATGCCTTGTTACGTAATGCTCAGCATTATAAGGTAAGTGGAGCAATCCAAGGAAAGGAGTAGCACCCCACCTTACATGTCAGTATAGTAGCTATTGAAATGGAAGCCTTCGGGTCGGCCAACTTATATATATATATATATATATGTGTGTGTGTGTGTGTGTGTGTGTGTATCGCTCGACCAATTTAAAAAAAAAAGTAACTTCCCTCTAAACCAAACATACCAAGATTTTATTATTACTGGCAGAACATTTTTCAATCAAAACGGACATCATTAGGTATTATCTATTGACAAATTCTACAGTATTGAAACTCTGGAACCAAAAATATAAATATGCTGGCGTTCAAAAATAAACATATACGTTATATACATTTATGAATTTCATTTTTTTTGGTTACAGAGTTTCAGTGTTGCAGAGTTTGGTGATAAATAATACGTAATAATAACAGTTTCCATTGTATAATGTTCAACTTGATAAAATAAAATTCTGGTGTGTTTGGTTTAAAAGATAAGAAACTTTTTATAAAAAAATTGGTTGATGTGTATATATATATGTGTGTGTGTGTGTGTGTGTGTGTGTGTGTGTGTGTATATATATATATATATATATATATTTGGTAAAAATTGGAAATAAATCCGGTATATATAAAGAGGAACAACGACCCCTATATAAACCAGCTTGACCAACCAAAGGTCATTTATACTGGAAACAGGAGTGAGTTCAAGTCTCATTGAGTACCCCATTAAAAAGGCCTTATGCCAAATATGTTCTCTGACGAAAGCAACAAGCTGGAAACATACATATACATATATAACACATATGTAAGAACAAAATAAATATATTCAAAAAATACAAATCTCTTCGTGGACCTTCTTATTTTAAAATGTATCCTTATTCTTTCTTTGGGCCTACAACAACCATCTTTCTATATATATATACATATATGTATATAGCGTGTTTAGTAAAGACTTTTTCTTGGTGACATTTCTTTATTAAAGATAACAAATTATGTAGATTTTACTTTTTAATAAGCTTCTCTAGTTTTCAAATTTGATGTCTTTCTTGAGAATTTTGTGAGAGCTGCCAAAGTGAATAAGATTCATATAGAAGAAGACATAAATGTTACGGTCTGTCATCACCTCAGAAAAAAAAGGAGTTATTTAATTTTGATTGTATGGAAGGAAAAGGAAGGAAAAGAACAAGTTACATGTCAGAGAGGAAATGAAAGCAAATCTAATAAGAGAGAGAGAGAGAGAGAGAGAGAGATAGAGAGAGAGAGAGAGAGAGGGGGGTGATAACACTTTACATCAGACTCTTATTATCTTCAGTGGAATAGAAGGAAAGAAGGTGTAAATGAATAAATGAGTGAAAAAAGAATGAAATATAAAGAAAATCGGAAAAGATGAATAGAAATGGGGTAAAAAAATGAATTTTTATTATGGAAGTTTAATTCTAGACTAAACGATTAATGACGTGATATTTCATAAATAATAATAAAATCTGTCGAATATTAACTCATTTTAATAAAATTTTCTATACTTTTTAATTAAGATAAGAAAATAAAATGAACATTAAATCCAAACTGGTCTATTTATTTATCTATTTATTTTCAAGGGAGTGAGTGATATGAGGGCGACACGAAGGCTCCCTTTTCAACAGCTCCTACATTGAGTTATGGGGGGGTGCTACTCCTTTCACTGGATTGCTCTACTTTACCCTTGATAAATACCTTTTAATGCTGATTGTTAAGCAAGGAGGTATCAAGTACCATTTTTTTGAGTCTATGAATAGTAAATAAATAATGATGATATATAAAATGATTTACATAAAACTTATGTGACAAGTGTACGCAACTAAAAAGACATAAATTTTTCTATATAAATTCTTTAAGAAAAAAGAGATGTTCTGAGTATGATCATAAACTGTATCCGATGGTGAAACCAGAGTTCTGGACATCTGGAAAGTGTGGAGTACAACTCCATTGTCATTACTCCCAGGTCCACTATGACCTGGAGTGGAAATATGTGTTATGAATGAATCAAATAGATTTGTTTAAAAATTATGTGTATTCGATAAAACTGTGTGCTAAAAACTCTTAAGAAACAACAAAAAAAAATGTAAATATGAACACACAATGAACGCGATTCTCAGTCCTCAAGGCATAAAATAACCCTAAACAGGTTGAAATTTCGTTGAAATAAATTAATGAATCAAAATTTGGTAGCGCATATCTTTCTAAAGAAAGTAAATTCATAACTCGTAATCAAAGATGGCATCTTATTTTCGACAATTAACTGTTATTTTGGATGTTGTCATTCGATGAAAAATGTGCCAAATAAAACTATGTTCACTTTAAGATTATTGATTCGAGTTGCTTTTAATAATTTACTATAAATTTTAGTTGATAAGTGTTTTTTAGGGACGAGTACCTTAAATCTCTTCCCTCATAAAAACGCCTTCGATTCACTGCTCCTTTCTAAGGAAAATCTCTCACGTAGGTGACCCCTCTACTTGAATTTGAAATGTTGTTACCAATATTTAAAGTCTATAAGCTATTGAAAAATACAAAATGCATAATATTAGAACGAAAGAAGATTTAAAAACCCGGAAACAAAAAGATATAAAAAAAATAGAGAACTTCTGTCTTGAAGATTTTTGGTACATGAATCAGATTGACTAAACTTCCTCGTTTCACGGGAATTACTGAACTTTAAGCTGTCTCGAAAATTTTCAAATAGTCTTCATCCCCAGGGCCAGGGGACGGGGAACGCCCTTGGAGAAAATGAAAATTGAGAAAATTTTTTAAAAAGTTTACTTAAAGCCCTAAAGGAACAGATATTAGAGAGAAGAAGAAAAAAGAAAAAAAAATACACAATGACAGTATAAAATCTATCAGTAAATCGGGATCTCTTAAAAAAAAAATTAAAAAGTATGCAGAAAAGCAATAAAGGCAAAAGACAAAACGAAAAAATCAACTAACACAAGGATCTTGAGCTAAAATAAAGCTATGAAAAAAAAAAATGTAGGCACACAGGAAGAATTGTAGCAAAGTATAAAAACCAATGAAGGAAGGCATCTTTTTGTTCGTCGTTAACCACATTTTTTAAAATAATTTTTTTGAGCGCTTTGAAACCACAGTGCATGATGGGAGTGTGATAAATCGAATTTCTTTCTTTCTTTTTCTTTCTTTTTTTTTATGAGATATGCTGATCTTGAACATCGTTTTGAAACAATAAAAATGAACACAAAAATGTAACTTGGGTGAAATGAAAACAGAAAGAAAAATGTGCTATAGAAAAGAAAATGAGAGTTGAATAAAGATTGCTTGAATTTCATTTTGGGACCCAAAGAACAGGCATGAAATACTCTTCCTGTTTTTTTCAGCCAATTCGGCGACGAAATAGCTTAAATTGAAGCTTTATGGAAATATAAGACAATGGTCAGTTAGTGTGCAGCATTTTTTAAATATATATATAGGTGGCTTATTCAGGGGAAGACAACCTCAACAGCATAGGTCAGAATGTGTTCAATTTGGAAATTCTCATTAAAAACGATACAAAATACGCATCCATTCTTAGGAGGTAAAAAACCCAACTATCCTGCAACATAATTTGGGCGCAACTAAATTTAGCATTTCTTGGGCAGGAATGGCCTGGAGGAGCACGTCCCTCTCCAGGTCTGGAAATTTACTAAGCTTTTTGCTTAGATGTGGCACAAGGCCATATGAAAGGGGCACCCAATGAGACTCAAACTCACTCGTTTAGGTTTGCTAGCCGAGATTGCTAACCATTACACCACCAGAGGCGCCTTTCCCTCTCCAGGTCTGGTTTGAAGCCAGACTTTTCTTTCTCCAATACCGTTCAAGATATCAAAATTAAAGGGCCCGATCATCCCTACTATTTATCCATAACTGGATAGGGAGAATATTTACTTTCATATCTTTCCTAAAAGAATAAGCGCTATGTCAATTGCAGACAGCTGTGTTCAAGTAACTGAGTTCACTTCCAACGACGATAACCGTTACGCTTCGAGTGACTCCTCATAGCGGGAACATGACCAAAAAATCCATTTTTCTCATCCAAATAGCCGACACCTAAACTTTAGTAAAATATTTGCATAACTTAGAGTGATTTTTACTTTCCCTTTTGTTTTCATTACTTGAACTTAAAATACAGCCTTTGTCACCAAAACTTGTGATAAAGTCTCAAAGTAGTTTTGTTTGAAGTCCAATTGATTGATTAATAGACTGATTGTTTTTAACGGTATGTCAACTCGTCTGGGGTTATTTTACGCTCAGAGGGTAGGTAACTGCGTTTATTATACATTTATATTTACATTTTATAATTAGTTTCATAGTTGTTGGCACACAGTTATATGATATCAAGTATTCCTATCCAATACGAATGATTTTCAAACAGATCTATTTGACCCTTGGACAGGACCCTGAAAGGTGTAACCACTCCGGGTCAGAGTGGACCGAAGAGAAAAGGCAATGAAGAGATATTCCACACTCTGCAAATCTCCAAAACTGGAGCCTCACCATCAGATACAGTCTCATACCCGGGAGACATCTTTTTTAGAGGGGGGTCTTAGCCCCCTGCAGGGGATTCAGTTGGGATATTCTGAGCCCCGCTGACAGAGCAATGTTAGGAATTCAGTAGAAACCTTTTTAAAAATTAAAAAACGAAAGGCATCATGGTTTGTGTAAGTGACATTTGATGCCAAATTAAAATTTTTCACACACACACACACACACACACACACACACACACACACACACACACACACACACACACACACATATCTATATCTATATATTTTGAACAAATTCTGGAAGCAACGCCCGACGAAACAACAGCTGTACGGCCACTTACCTCACATCTCAAAAACTATCCAAGTAAAAGAAATAAGACATATGTGGGACACTGTTGGAGAAGCAAGGACGAATTCATGAGTGACGTTCTTCTTTTGGGGAACCTACCAGGAGCGATGGACGATAGAAACGGATGTAGAGCGAGAGTTAGGGAAATCTGTGCTGACTTGATGATACATATATATATATATATATATATATATATATATATATAAGTGTGTGTGTGTGTGTGTGTGTGATTCTTTTCTTTACAATTTAATAGCGATGAGATGAGTGATGTTTTAATATTTATGTACCCACCCCTTTTCTTCACATGTGGATCCTGATGAGAGAAGCGGCCATCTTTACTAATTGACGTGTGAATACATTCCTAACTGCATGCACGCACACACGTATAAAGTCTCTCATTCTTTGTCAATCAGTCAGTCTCTCTCTCTCTCTCACACACACACTCACATCCTAAATTGATAACATTTCTAGGGGTGTTTACAAAGAAATTAGAAACGTTTTGTCAGCATTTGGGATGGTTACATGACTAAAGATAAGATTCATAAAAACAATGATTGTTTGTTGGGCTGTTCCGTTTTGTTTGGTGAAAATTGTCAGCTGTTTCAGCCATGCGAACAGGAAGAAAGAATAAGCGTGATGGCTGATGGGAACGACTAAGTGCCTTTCTTAAAATGAGGAATTTTTATTTCTCTCTCTCTCTCTCTTTTTATTTTATTTTATTTGTTTATTTATTTGTGGAAAGGGAGAAATCCGATCAGAAACTGGCTGTAAATGTACTGAATAGATTTGAAAGTTTCTATTTTATAGATCAACACACACACACACACACACACACACACACACACACACACACACACACACACACACACACACACACACACACACCCAGTAAATGTTCTACGCCCTATCGACGGGGTTTAGAATATGCTGACTGTATCTCCGGTGGAGGATTATGGTGCCCCCCCCAAAAAAGAGTGTTCTAGGTATGACATTGAAGCGAATTGGTCACGACGCTCCATTTTTGGAGATCTGGGGAGTGTAGAGTATCTCTCTGTTTCCATCACACCCAAGTCCATTTTAATCCCAAGTTGGAGTATCTCTTAGTGTTCCATCTATAGACCAAATAGATCTAATTAAAAAT
Organism: Sepioteuthis lessoniana; assembly: GCA_963585895.1. Taxonomy (NCBI): domain Eukaryota; kingdom Metazoa; phylum Mollusca; class Cephalopoda; order Myopsida; family Loliginidae; genus Sepioteuthis; species Sepioteuthis lessoniana. The sequence continues at coordinate 2,476,719 of OY757905.1, forward strand.
TGTTTGCATTCTTAAAAAATGCACAACTAAACAAAAAAACTCCCAAGGAACATGATTCCCTAAATTCTTAGCATGCAATAACTTTAGACAGGTTGACATGCAGTAAAAATCAATCAAACAATCTGAAGCTGAGGGCAGTAATTTAAAAAGCTTATCTAAGGTATGGCACAAGACTAGAAATGTGGAGAACTCTGAGAAAATCGAACTCATCAGTAATATCTTGTTAGATTAGATAACTTTTCCACAACGCATAGTGGACGATTGTAACGTAACGGTTATTGTGGTTGGAAATGGAGCTGATGTGAAGAATTCAAATTCTGGACGTGGCTGTTTGTGTTATATGTTGTGCTAATGCCCCTGGGGAAAGCATCTTTTCTACTCCTAGTTATGAATAAATAGCAGAGCTTACTGGGATCTTTAGTCTTGTTAAGACAATCGGTCTACAGGAAGGAAAACGCTGGATTGAAACTTGGTGTTAATTCGCTTAAAAATTAATCTAGTACCGTATCCTGTTCGTGTCAAATGGGTTGGGCAAATACATACACCATGCAAAGCGAGCTAAAAAATAGTTGTAAGGTAAGTATTGCTTCGTTTTAGCAAAAGTCTTGAAGCATGTGGCACCTAATGAGAAATTATGATATTAATCGGCGAATACTAAGATATACATCGGTGCCTCTGAACTGAATAGATGGTACAACCATGTATGACAAATAAAGGATGAAATTGACAAATTTACTGTAATAAAAATGGGATATTGTAAAAAAAAAGCTCAAACTTATGAAGGAGGTGACAATAACTGCAGATTGTGTCTGGAAGAAAAATGATGCATCCTAGAACACGTAAAAAACAAAATGTTGAACAAAAGCGAAGTAATATTTAAGTGAAGATATGTTAATATATTTCACCTGTGTCATTTACCTCCTTTCGCAGCCAAATTGCATTGTTTATTCTCTTCTATTTCAGAATACTAGAAAAAGAAGGAAAACACAAAAAGAAAAAAAATTGTCTAAATGTTACATGTAAGTAAAAGTAAAGTTGGTGACCTTACTTGAGGGTGACTCGAAGCCGCCTCCCTTTCAAAAGTTACCATAATTAGGTGTAGAGGAGTGTTCCACTCAATTCCCATAATTGCTCCACTTTACCCTTGATCCTCATCTTATAATGCTGAGAGTTAAGCAAGGCGGTATCAAGTACTATTTTTTGAGTCTTTGGTATGACACGACCTGGGATTGAACTCTGGTCTTCCGGACCATTGGTGAACTCTCTACTCATTAGGCCAATGGCCCAGTATAGTAACATATAATCACGTTATTTTTTCAGTTTATTTGTAACATGTACTAAAATTTCACTTTGTGATTATATCTCGTGCTATATAAAATTTTGATTAGGCACTTTTTTACATTCCCGTGTGAAGATTGTGTAAAATATAGAAAACTTAATCATCATCATCATCATCATCATCATCATCATCAAGTCGGGCTGATTGCACGGAGTTCCATTGATTCTCTCTTTCGTCATACCTCCATATTGTTCATTGCACTTAGTAGGTCCAACTACTAATCCAGATCAGAGTAGATCTGGGAGTAATTGTAATGAAGGGGTACTTCACACGCCACAGATGTTCAGGTACTACCACTTCGGGTTAGATTTGACCTGGGAGATACTTCAAACTCCCTAGATGTCTAGAACTGGAGCCTCACTATCAGTTTAGTCTCATTCCTTTGTGGGGCGTCTACCCATCTGCAGGGGATAAAGTCAGCTTATTCTAAACCCCACCGACAGGACCGATGCATTTAGAGAATCCAGTCCTATTTATAATGATAAAAATAAACCAAAGATATAAATAAAAGAAAAGTACTTATAGAAAAAGACCGTAAGATAAAACGAAAAAGAGAAAATATATAGAAAATACTGGTGAATATATCTGGCACTGGCCGGGGGAAAATAACTTCAAATACAAGAACAATAATGAATGTAAGTTAATCTTTTCTTTTAACACAAACTGGGTGCATATTTTTAGAGAGAGCGGGATTGTAGTTTAAAGATTTTGGACTCTCTTTCGTAAAGCACAATTATTTTTGTTTAAACAATGCATTCTTCTTATTCATTAAGCTCTACTTAGTCTTTCATAGATTAAGATCTACAGATTCTCAGGCATATTACATCGCTTAGCTGGTTATCTACCTAAATACAAAACAGGTTGATTGCCACTTAACATCTGTGATCTGACAGGAAACGAAGCTTTCACCGTGACCAGGTAGATGCATCCTTACTCTGAAATAAATTTTCGAATACAAATATCTTTGTTAGAGATTTTATGCAATGACATAAAGAATACGACGGTAAAATTAAATCTTATAGAAGTTTGGGGAGGGTTTTGTTAGGAGAATATATATATCAGGTGTTTCCGTCTGTTAAAAAAGGGTTGAGACCGAAGCTGTATTTTCCCAGACACAAACATACAATGAAGAAAATGTTAATTCTCTGTAAAATAGTCCCATTGGCATCCAATATACTTATTCCAGCGAATTTTTTAGTGTTCGAGGCACTTCTAAAACTACTCTTTTGATATTAAGCTGTGCTGTTGTCTTTCTTTTAACATTCTTTACGTCTTCAAACATTTCTGTTGAAATGAGTTTTCAGTTGAAGAAACAAGAAAAAATCTCACGGAGCTAATTTCTGTTAGGGTTAAAGGGTGTCGCACTTGCACAATACTGTGTTTTGACAAAACCAGCTGATAAAATGTATTGAGATTGGCCCCATACCTTATTTTTTCTTAAATTGGAAATAATTCGTCTAGACATTATCGCTTTGTTATATAAGTTCCTAAGCTATGCAGATATATTCATTTAGTTTTTAAAATGTTAACATATTTAAAAATTCAGTTTCAGTATTTTTTCATACACCTCATATACAGTTGTGAGCATAAAGATCAGAACGATGTTAAGAAAAAAGTCTAAATGTAAAATAACTTTTTATTTTTAAGTTTCATAGAACACTTTATCAAGGAAAAATAAGGATATAAAGGTAAATTATATAATTCCAAAATATAAAGCTAAAAAAACTTATTTTGATAAAGTTGTAAGAATAATTATATAACTTTCGGAAAAAAATTGACGATAAAAAATATCAGAACGATTAAATAAATCCCTAAAATCTAATAATTATTTTGTATTATCAAAAGTTTTTTTACGGTCAGAATATAAAAGAGGGTATTTTACTAAATTACACCTGTTGTATACTCAAAATACAACTATAGGCAGAAACATAGTCAACAATAATGACGACTTCAATGAATGAACGAACATACTTCTTTATAAAAAATATACATCTCACACTTTATTTTCGAAAGGGTGATGTTTCCTGTGTGTGAGAGGTGAGTTGGAGACGGGGACAGACTGCTACATATTGACCCAAAGTTCTTCTGGCCATAGCAGCACTTCTTTTGCATTCTGGCTGAGCTGCTCAACGGTGGGTCACTGAGGGTCGCAAGTCCTCACTCTGCAAGCTGATTCTCACGCTGGCATCTTGTCCCCCAACTGACTCCAACTCCAACTGGAACTCGAACTGACCCAAGCAGTCTGTGACACCTGGTTATATTTTTGTTTGTCGTCCACCTGCTTCCTGTGGGTTTACTCATTTGCCACCATCACCGAATTCAACCACGTCCACAGTTCAAGGTGATATTCCGATATCTTCGACCGGAAGCACCTGTTTCACTGTTCTTCCGCCCATTTACACAGGGGCATCTCTTGATTGACGGCTTTTTCGAGGGTCAATATGTTACACACAGACTCTTGCATTGTAAACATGGCAAAAAATCTTTGACATCATTGAAACTTTAAAAAAAATGATAGTCAAGTTACTTAATGAAGATAAACTCTCGATTGGGGATATTTCAAAGACTGTGGGGAAATTTAAAAGTGTTATTCATAGTATTTCAAGAAAACTTGAGGAAACTGGGTTATGTGGAGTCAAGAAACCACCTTGCAGGACAAGGAAAAATACTGCAAGAGAAGACAGATGGATTGGTAATGAATCAAAAAAGGATTGATTTGCGACAGCAACTGCAATCTCTAAAAGAGATAATACCAACCTTGGCATTAAAATATCAAAGCACACTATTTCCCGAAAACTTAATGAAATAAATTTGAACAGTCGAGTAGCTTCTAGGAAGCCTTACATTTCTAAAAAGAACAAAATGAGTCGATTGAAATTTGCCACTGAACACGTCATATGGACTGATGAACAATGGAATTGTTTTCCTTTCAGCGATGAGTCAAAGTTGAACCTGTTCGGTTTTGACGGGAGAATGTAATATAATGGCCGAGGGATTTCGTTTTATGCCTTTGGGTTTAGTTAGGCTGAGAACCTTTCGGCTCAGTGCATGGGTTACTTAGATGCAACATTAACGCAGGTGTTCACGCGCACGTGCGGGGGCGGAGCGGACATGTCACTCAGAGATGTCTCAATAGCCCAGATGGGAAATGGGGCTAACAAGTTCGAATGACGTAACGCACCGGAAGCGCACGGAGGATTTTGGAAATTTTGAAGAAAGTTAGGAGAGTTGAGAACTGGACACCGAACGAGAAGGGTTGACTTTCGCTTGCTCGCGGAGGCCTTGAGCAGGTGTCGCACAAGATGGGGTGGGGGTGGGTCAGATGAAAAAGCCAGAATAGAAAGAATGTGTATCTCTCTCCTTATGTCGAAGAACCTTTAAACTCAAAGGTAATAAAAAGTTTCGTACCTGAACTGAGAAGTCGTTACGTGTTTTTCGAAATTCGTGATTCTTATGTTTTATCTTTATGGACATTCGATGTATGTTTCACACATAGCCATGTCATGGCTATGATGCAAGAAGGTTGGTTTGTTCACAGTCCTAAGGAACGATATTCGCCTTAGTGCTCTAAAAGCAGTGTTAAATTTGGAAGCAGAAGCGTGATGGCGTTTGGTATGATTTCTGATGCTGGTACAGGACCTCTTGTCAAGCTACACGGTAAAATTAACGAAACTGTATACAAAGAAATACTGAAGAAACATGTTGTACCTAATTTGAGAACTGCAATTAATCAACCAGCTGTATTTATGCAAGATAACGCTCCGTGTCACACAGCGAAGTCTGTTAAGACATTTCTTTCTGAGCAGGATGTTACTGTTATAGAGTTGCCTGCTCAAAGTCCAGGCATGAATCCTATTGAGAATGTTTGGAAGTTACAAATTGAAAGAGCTAAGGAAAAGAATCAAAGAAACGTTGAAGAACTATGAACTGATTTGAAAGGAGAATAGAAGAAAATATCCGTCGATGAATGCAAGACATTAATTCACTCGTGTAGCAAATGATGTCAATCTGTTATTGAAAGTAAAGGTCTACACATCAAGTAATAATAAATTATGAACGCTATTTTCATTTATATATGATGTATCCATTATAATAGTAGGATTTTGTTAATCGTTCTGATGTTTCTGATCTTCTATTTTTTTCCGAATGTTATACAATTATTCTTATCACTTTATCGAAATAAGTTTATTGAGCTTTATATTTTGGAATTATATAATTTACTTTTATATCCTTATTTTTCCTTGATAAAATGTTCTATGAAGCTTTAAAATAAAAAGTTATTTCACATTTAGACGTTTTCTTAACATCGTTCTGATCTTTATGCTCGCATATATTAATAAAGAGTGCATAATATCAGTGATAGGGCACATATATGTATGGTAGGATAGCGCAGAAACTTGAGGCCACAGCACTTAATAACTGTCAGTTTCTCCCTAACGTGATCATCGAACCCTTTAAAAAAGATAATCTAATTTGCAACTGAAAGTTTCATGAAAACAATCATCAGAAAAGTGTCGATGATTAAATATAAGCGGAAGTAATTCAGTTCATAAAACTCTCCTCATTAGGGAGATACAAAAATTTGGTGTGATGATCGCACAACTGAGAAACTAAAAGTCACCAAACGCTGTTGACTCTATACCTACACTATTCTAATAGATATATTGAGAGAGAGAGAGAGAAAGAGAGAGAGAGAGAGAAAGAAAAGAAGAAAGAAAGAAATAAAGTGTAAGAGGAAGAAAGAGATAGGTATATAGTGAGAGAGAGGGGGGGGGGAAAGAGACAGAGAAACAGTGAGTGAGAGAGGGAAGAAAGATAGATAGTGAGAGAAACTGAGAGAAACATAAAGGAACAGAGAGAGAGAGAGAGAGAGACAGACAGACAGACAGAGAGACAGAGGAAGAAAGATAGATAGATAATGAAAGAAATAGAGAGGGAAACAGAGAGAGAGAGAGAGAATGTATGTCTGTGTGTGTGTGTGTGTGTGTGTGTGTGTGTGAAAAATAGAGGATAGAACAAAGAGTGGTTCACAAGCTCAATAATTCGTATTGTATGAGTACCGAGCGAGTAATTATGTTTTTCTTGTAGATAAATCCGGCATAGTTGGTGTACATTCCAACTTGACGCTTCTTGGAGTCACCGACTTCCGTTGATTCGGTGACATGTTATTAACGTTTAATCTTTTTCATTAGTGTCGTAAGGCAGCATTCACAACGTCAGGAATAAGGAGTCTGAGACAAGAAGACAAGACGGGTACGCCACCGAATATTTATGCCACACAAACAGAAAGGCGAAATGAATATATATTTAGAGATGTTTAGTAAGTTTAACCTCGCTGCGTTCAGAGAATGTATTTACCTAACCCCTCCACTACGAGCATGATATGACACAAGGTCAGTATTTATATTTAAGCAAAGTAAAACTTGTTTGGATTCAGAGTTTACTCCTCCTTGACTTGTTGCAAAACCAAGGCTAAAGAACCCAGTCTACCCAAGTAGTTACCTATGACTGGTTGAAGGAGGAAAAGAAAAGATAGCTTCATACTTTTCCTGAGGGCATAAGCACAAAGTGAAACGCCGACAGCTTCGTCCAGGATTTGAACTCGCGTCACCGATTACATTTCCGAAAACGGTAAACGTTACGCTGAACGAGACTTGAATAGATTAGTAGGACATCTAGTACACACACGCACGCACACACACGCACACCTATATATATATTTATATATATATATATGAAATAAAACCAAAGTCACACTACAAAGTTACACGACTAAAATCCAATCCGACACCAGTTGACATAATAGATGCTTATTTTCATAGTGGTGTTTGTTCACCAGTTTTTGGTGATCATTTTCTTGAAACTTGAAGTTTCAAGAAGGGGATCTTTTGTTCGTGTAAACACACACACACACACACACACACACACACACACACACACACACTCGCACATATATATATAAATGTACGTGTGCATGTTTATTGTTTTGATTTATATATATATACATATGATTTTGAAATAGTGTTTCTACGTATGCTCTCTCTCTTTCTTTCTTTCTTTCTTTCTCTCTCTCTCTCTCTCTCTCTCTCTCTCTCTCTCTCTCTCTCTTTATATATATATATATATATATATATAAAGATTATAGTCTAAAAAAATGAGGAAATTCGGGGTTTTGAAGCATGAAAACAGTGTTATAATTTCATAAGAGCCAAATTGACTTGTTTTGTCAATATCGTCTGAGAGTGGATTTCTTTAAAATGAGATTCTACGGATGGCCCAGTGGGTAGAGTGTTCGCCAATGGTCCGGGAGACCAAGGTTCACTCCCAGGTCGAGTCATACCAAAAACTGAACAAATGGTACTTGATATCTCCTTGCTTAACACTCAGCATTATAAAGTGCGTATCAAGGGTAAAGTGGAGCAATCCAGGGAAAGGAGTAGCACCCTCCCCTACATCTCGGTGTACTAGCTATTGAAATGGAAGCCTTCCGGTCGCCCTCGACTACGGTCGCCCAATTTACTTTACTTTGCTTATATATGTCTCCAGCTTTTTGTTAATTTTTTCTTTTCTTTTCTATATAAACACACACACACACATGTATATATGCAACATCACCCATGTTGTGTTGTTTTCTTTTGGACGACAATTTTATCGTTCCACCCTGTGTATATATATATATATATATATATATATAGTGTGTGTGCGTCTGTCTGTGTGTCTGTGTATGTGCGCGTGTGTATATATATATATGGTGTTTCAATATTTTAAAAACAAAATGATCGAGTGCAAATCAAGGATCACAAATGATAGAGTAATAGAAATTACATTCATTGTAAAGTAAAAAGACAGCATTTTAGGATCTGCAATCAGTTATTCTCAAACATGAACTCCAAAAATGTCCAAAGGGCGACCAATATATCCTATTGAGTTAAAGACACTGTTAAATGCAGTGTGATAAAGCATGCACATTCCTCCTGGACCATTCGTGACCCAGATGGTAAGGAACCCATTGTTCTAAGATCTTCATAAATGTCATGAGCTTTTAAGTTCTTGACCAACTTGAAAATCTGACTCCTGTTTGGAAATGTGTTGATATTGAACTTCCTTCTTGCTTGAACTATCTTGAAAGATATTTCTTCGCCAAAAAGATTTTCTGCTACATCGTCAATAGCATGATTTTGCTATATATATATATTCGTCTATTTGACCCTTAAACGGGATACTAACAAGTGCTACTGCTCCGGATCAGAGTGGATCTGGGAGTAATGGTGAAGAATTAGTACTCCACATTTTCCATATCTCCAGAACTGAAGCTTCATAATCAGATGCATTTGAGTATCGTGCCAAGGGCCCACTATTTAGGGATGTTCATAGGTGCTGAGATCTTCGAATGAACTTGAAGTAGTCTACTGTTCGTCACACTTGGTGAAAACAAAGCAGTATTCCTTTGTAAATAAACGGAAACAATTGATACAACTTTCTCCTAATACGAATAATTATCCTCAATTTTAATAGAAGCGTTTTTACAACCGTTGAGTGTTCGCCAATGGTCCGGGAGACCTGGGTTCAATCCCAGGCCGCGTCATACCAAATACTTTAAAAATGGTACTTTATGCCTCCTTGATTAACACTCAGCAATATAAGGTACGTATCAAGAGTAAAGTGGCGCAATCCAGAGAAAGGAGTAGCGCCCTTCCCTTCACCTCGGTGTAGTAGCTATTGAAAAGGGGGCCTTCTGGTCACCCTCGAATACGGTCTCCAACAACATTATTTTTAAAAATAAGGACCATCTTACCGTCGGTAGGTTATATGGGTAAGTACAGCAAGAGGTAATAAACATGTATAATCATTCTTTAAATCAGCTGCCGATGCTCCTCTCGTAACATTTATCATGATAGGAAATGGAATTGGTGACCACAATTCAAATCCTGTACTAGGCTGTTTGTCTTTCTCTTCGTACTAATGCTGTGGAGAGAGGCATGAACCTCCCAGCTATAGGTAAATAGTAGGACAGACTTTTTTCTTTATACTTTGTTTGGTAATCAGTCTAGAAAAAAAAAACTTTGGATTCAAACCAGCTTTAACTCGCTTGACCGTATGTCACATCCTGCTAGTGGCAGAAAGGGGTTGAATTAATACATACTTTGGCTAAGTTTGTCACAAAGAGAGAAAAAATGGGGCAGCCAGAGAGAATCGGACTCCTTAACAATGATTTGCTGACTGAGTTCGATACCCATTATATCACGTAAGGCACCCTTACAGCTTCGTTTTGGCATAAGGTCGAATGTGACATCTAGTGATAATCAAATGCCTTACTAAGTTGTAATTGGTCTGCAAGACTAACTTACGCTACAAGGTGACCTTTTTTTTTTACTTTATGAGTGAACTAAAAGCAGTAAAAACAAATAAATAAATAAGACATTTAGAATAAAACATTCACTGATGAAAGATTCTTTTCTTTCTTTTCACAGAATAAGTGCCCTAAAAACAGATTTCATTGTATATACACTAGCTTGCTATTTTATCTTTTGTCGTCATTTAAGATGACGAGGTATTTTTTTTTTTTGTATTTCCCTGACAGGATTTGCTGAATATTCAGACACCGTACTCTTCATTTCTTTTTGTCATTGGCGTCCAGCTATGAAACAATAGAAAGAATCATCGTCTTTCTTTGTTCCTGATTGGAGCTGTCAATCAAATTTGGCTCATGTTACAAGATAATTAAACGAACTTGCAAGTTTTGTTTCCTTCTCAGTCTTCACTTCTTTGGGCAATTGAAAATGATGCGTCTGAATTTGACACACCAAGTTGCTAGTATACGCACACGCGCACGAGTGGATGCCATGTTGAGGGCAGAGTGTCAATGTAAGTTTGTCCTGCTCGAGTCGAGTCGAGACTTGATAAGGAATACTCATTATCCTCTTGCTACAGGTAATTTGTTCACTTCCGGTATGTCTATTTTCTCTTAAAAGAATCGTGCGCATGCGCGAATTAAAACTAATAGGCATTGTTGGCATTTTGTGTGCTTAGATATCATTTACACCCATATGCCTTTCTGTGTTTAGTTTCGAAAACAATATTTATCAAAAGAAGCCGTTTCTAAATTATACATCCATACTAATAAAATCTGACAGAGCTTATCTTCATGTACACATAAGTACGTCATAGGTATGGACAAAAAAGCAAGAAATTTTCGTGGCGCCTAAAAATAACACTTAATGATATCCATTTGGATTGTAAAATATTCCACTAGGAATAATAAAATCCAGTTATTTTTTATTTAGAAGAGCATCAATTTTTGATTAAAAATTGGTAAGTACTCGATGAAATAATATATGAGCAATATATAGAAGTTCATTGTGCATGACAAATTGTCGGTCATATGAAAAACTGATCTCTCTGATAAAATAAAATTTCTTTCAAGCTTTGGCTGTGTCCCGTAAAATATAGTGCTCTCTGTTCCCAAAATGCAGAGCAATAAGGCAATATTTTAAACTATTATACTGAATCAAAACAGGATAAAATCTCACGACTCTGAGTTTTACGTTCCTCAAGTGAGACAGTATCATCACTAATGAAGTTTGTTGAAATCAATTGAATACATATCTCTTTTCAATGCAATCTTTGAGTCAGGTGACCATTACGTGGCGGACATACTGAATCACATGATTTAATCTGGCGCCAAATTACAAAGTAAATATTTACTTTCATAGCGACATTACTCAAATCCGAAAAACTTATAATACGATATTTTTCCTTCAAGCACAACAAGAAACAATCTTTTAAAAATAGGTTTCTTAACTCCTGCTTCTTCCCAATACATTTCTTTATATTCCCAGATGAACTTAGTTGTGTGCTATTTGTGTAGCGTCGTTACTGAAAATATCAATGCCTCTGCATTAGCAAGTTAGGCTGGCAGACCATTATTAATGAATTCGAGTCTCACAGGGTGCCCCGTATTTGCGCTTCAATTAAGCAACGTTTAGAAAATAATTATAAGTATGCATAATTGCCTCGGTAACGTACTTTAATTGATTGATTGACTTTAATGATATGATAAACCATCTCGGGTCATTTTATTCATAGAGGTAATTTTTTGGTGGGGTTATTACTTATATATTTTACCAACTCCTCCGCACGAATGACACTACGGCAATTATTATTTATGTGTAGTTTTTTCTTCAGTGTATTTTTTTACACACATTCCAATTGAATACGAATAATTTGAAAGAGATCTAATTGAGCAATAAGTAGGATCCTAACAGATACTTTGCACTCTTAGTAGACCTAGGATTAATTTCAATTAAGGAGTACTCCTCACTATCCAGAAGTGGAGCTCAATCATCAAATGCAATATCATATCCAAGACACCCCTTCATTGGCAGGAGGGTGTCTTACACCCTCTGCAGGGGATACAGTTAGCGTATTCTAAGCCGATAGGGCCGGTAAAATATTTTAAAGACATAAATATTTCTTACGGTTTGGTTTGGATTCTTTATTTAATGGCATATCAACCTTCGCAGATTATGTAATCTCGAAGCTTTCCTTGTCTAAGGACTGGAGTGGTTAAATTTAACCCATAACTGGGGAGAAAAGAGGGTTCACACGGGTCTGAAAGTGAATGTAATAGTGTGACTGGAGTTCGAACTCGCAAACTACGATGTCACCGTCAAGCACATAAGCCACCACACTATGGAGACTCCCCCACCCACGATTTTATATAAACGGGTTTATTAATTTTTGATTAATGTTTCAAAATCAGAAATATGGGGTGCCCACTGAAGATCGAACTCAGTAGATTAGCTTGTTAACCATTACTCCATGCCGTGGTCTTTAGTGGGTTTATAGATATTTAAAAATATATCCCGATTATATCAACTCATAGACGAATATGCCCATGAAATGCGCCTTAAAGTACAAAAAGGAAAATATCTTTAATTGATATAGGAAAGGTTTTCTGTGTTTTATCCGGGTGCATTGATTCGTGCATGCGTACTAGATTATGTATCAAGTAGATGATCCGTTGTGTTTGAGAGACAGTCTCAAATTTCCGAAAGCTTCAAGGCAGGCGGCCCACTGACATGTCGGAAGGAGTCCATCACTTTCATGCTTCGTCGGCCTTTATTGACTGTCATCGCAAACAAGCCACCTTCAAGAAGCTAATTAAATCACTTCAACTTCACTTAAACCGAAACTGACTTCTGGTTTTTTCGATGGAAAAGTGAGTCGTTTATAGTAGCCAACGATCTTTGAATAAAATGAGATAGAAAACTACGGAATAGAGAAGTATAAAATGTTCTCAACTCTGTTTAGGCTTTTAGAGATTGATTCGAAAAGAAAAAAAAATAGGCTAGCTAATTTAAGATAATACTAAAAAGTGAAAGTTATAGAAAAAGCAATACAGACGAGAGAGAGAGAGAGAGAGAGAGAGAGAGAGAGAGAGAGAGAGAGAGAGAGAGACCGATTAAATCGAGAGATGGAAATAGACATATAGAGCTAGCGGTGAGGGTTAAACAGATATGATAGCAACATATATATATATATATATATATATATATATATATGAGAGAGAGAGAGAGAGAGAGAGCGGGGGGGCATAGATTGAATAGAGTGATGGAGACATAGATAGATAGATTAATAGATAGGGAAGTTCTCTTAGATTTAAGAGAAACAGAGAGGGATATATCAGTATTATTGATGTCAATAATATATTAATAGTTTGTGACATTTATAAATAAAAAGTGCTAAATATCGGACCAAGAGTGTCGTTGATTGAATGTTTACACTATCCTGAATTTAAACACACACACACACACACACACACACACATATATATATATATATATATACATAAATCGCTCCATGAATATATATATATATATATATATATATATATATATATATATATATATATACATGGAGTGATTTAAACAAGAAGTTGCAAGCCTTTGAAATTAATAGACCAGTTCATATACACCAGCAGTAATATCTCATCAACTGAAACTGATTTCAACATAAGCCCAGCGAAGGCATGGACCGCTTTTGACAGATTATCGGTCATACCGAAATCTGATCTCTCTCAAATAAAACGAGATTTCTTCCAAGTTATGGCTACGTCAGTTTATTGGTTCAGTTTAATGGCATGTCGACCAATTAGGGGTTATTTTATGACTAGAGGTTAAGGAGTCGCGTTCATCGTTATATTTTTTGAGTAGTTGTTTTTCAAGATTTTCTTGTCTATGGTTATGTGATATCAAGTATTCCTATCTGATATAAGTAGGCGGGAGTTCTTGTGGTGTAATGGCTAACGTACTGAACTGCAAAATCGTAGTGAGCGAGTTCGAAACCCAATTGCGTTATTACGCTCGCTTTCGCATTAATACCCTTATGAAACGTATTAACCCCCTATTTCCAAGTCATGGGGTATAAGGGGGTTAATGTACCTCTATAGTTCTACAAAAATAGCTTCGGTATTTAATAACCCCCGAAAGTTGATATGCCATTAAAAAATAGACCAAAACCCAATACAAATAATTTGCACACGTTTGTATGGCTCTAATTAACTATCCATAATAATCCTAAGTAAATAATTGGACAATTCCATTTGACCCATTGATGGGACCTAACAAGTACTCCTTCTCTGGATCATAGTAGACCTGGGAGTAATTGCAATGAAGGAATAATTCCCATTCCCCAGATCTCCGTCACCTCATCATCAAATACAATTTAATGTTATATCCAGGATACCTTTTTTTGATCTGTGAGTGGGGCGTCTTACTCCCCTGTAGAGGGTACATTACAAGTATTGTAAACCTCACCGACAGCGCGTGTAGTGATAGAAAACTCTCTGGAAATCTATGGAGCAGAAAGATAGGCTTCTGGTAAGATCGGAATTATAAGGCGGAAAAGAGAGTAAAATATAATGAGATTGAAAGAAAGAGAGAAAAAAAAAAGCTCTCGTTGCTAATTTGAAGAAAGTAAATAGCGCAGAAAAGTCATAGAAAATGTGCGATGGTTACGTGTGTGTAATAGCAGCTTTCACTGCAAAAAGCCCTTGAAATGGACGAGACTGCATGGAACCCATTGAGAAAAAGGGTGTTATAATGGCTAATCGGCGTCGACTTGATGGATATGTGGATGGAATTAATGCACTTCAGTGAAAATTTTCAGCCACTAACGTTCCCGTAAGGTAGTAAATGTTTGGTTAGAGAGGGTTCAGCTATTTGGGGTCAGTCTGTTGTTCTGTCAAGCAGACGTACCAAGAATCAGTATCTTTTGAATTGGTTGCCTAATTCCTTGCCAGCTACGATATGTCAATAAGATATGAGTGCTCAGATTCAGGATTAATGTTTTTTTTTTTTGCTGACATAATTATTTGGTATTCAGTAATGTGCATGAATCATATCCTTTCGAGAAAAGTTGCATGCGGTTCCTAGAGGCATTTAGATCTTACTTAGTTGCCGTATAGAATAAAATGTTCAATATCCAAAATAGGTTTTTATATTTCATATTGAAAGGGTATTTTTTGATTAAAGATAATTTTTGTTACCTAAATAGTACAGATTTTGATTGGGTTTTGAAATTATAAACTTTGTGGTGAATAGAAATCCGAAGTCCACCATCTTTGTTATAGGTTTCGATATCTGCTTTTCGATTCTAAAAAAAGAAAACATAATCTGAACACTCTAATACAACGTTTCTGGTTCAGTTTTCGTCGATTCTCTTTTAGGTTCTCAACTCATTGAAAAAACTAGTTTCAAAATTAAAATCTTTTTAAAAATTTCTCTTGATGATTACTTCATAAATTTTGCGTCAAGGTTTCAGTTTATATTTTAATGACATATCAACCTTCGTGGGTTATTTAATGTCTAAGCTATCCTTGCAGATGGATAATTGTGGAGCTACTTCAGCCATAGCTGGTGTATAAAGGAGTGCATACCTTTTCAAATAGTATTTGTCCGAAAATGACTGGAGTTCAAACTCACAATGTAATAAAGAGCTCAATGCTAATAAAATCCACAGAACAAATAATTTTCTTTAAAAAAAAAAAAAAAACAACAATTGTTCATATTAAGATAATAACTTTATTTCCATCCTGTTAAAAGCATTGATATAAATCAATGCTCTAAAAATTAACAGTGTTCTAGTATACAGAAAAAGAATATAAGAGCTTTTAGATTCTTAAGATCTAAAATTGAAATTTCTTCTAATATTAAAATAGCTAATTTTCTAGATGTTAAACTTAACCTCCCGGACAACTATTAACTCTCAAAACAAACCAATATCCCTCCTATATTAATGTAAAATCCAATCACCCAAGATCTATTATTAAACAAGTCCTAAAAACTTTTAATATGAGAACAGGGATATTATCATCAAATAAAAAAAAATTCCGTGAAAGAAGTAAAATGCATATTGAAGCCCTCAAGAATTGTGGTTTAAAAGAAGAGTTTACATATCTAGAGCCAAAAAGGATTAAACATAATCAACATCTCACGCGAGAAAACATGGACCTGGCTAAGAAAAGGTAACCGAAAAAGAGAAACGGAATCTCTCCTAACAGTAGCACAGGACAACGCCATAAGAACCAATCATATCAAAGCGTAATAGTAAGTAAGTAAAGTTAGCGACCATAGTCGAGGGTGACCCGAAGGCTCCCTTTTCGATAGCTACTACACCAAGGTGTAGGGGAGGGCGCTACTCCATTCCCAGGATTGCTCCACTTTACCCTTGAACCGTACCTTATAATGCTGAGTGTTAAGCAAGGTGGTCGCGAGTTCGTACTCCAGTCGCACTATTACGTTCACTTTCGGGCAAATACCCTTGGGAAAGGTATGAACCCCCTTATTCTCCCTCCAGCTATGGGTAAATAGTAGGACGGACTAGGTTCTTGAGCCTTGGTTAGGCAACTAGTCTAGGAGAAGGAAAACTCTGAATTCAAACCTGTTAAACTCCGCTTAAAAATTGACCTTGTGTCATATCCTGCCCGAGCGGAGGGGTTGGTAAATAGTATCATATCAAAGCGAGAATAGATAAGACTCAACAAAATAGCAAATGTAGGCTATGTGGTGACAGAGACGAAACGATCAATCACATAATAAGCGAATACAGCAAATTAGCACAGAAGGAGTATAAGACGATACACGACTGGGTCGGCATGGTGATCCACTGGGAAATGTGCAAGAAATTTAGATTTTACCACACTAACAAATGGTATATGCACAACCCAGCAACTGTCCTAGAAAATGACACACATAAACTCCTATCGGATTTCGACATAAAGACCAGACCTTATAATAATTAACAAAAAAAAAAAGAGAGAATTTGCAAAATTGTGGACATTGCTGTCCCGGCTGACCACAGAATAAATCTGAAGGAACGTGAAAAGAAGGATAAGTACCTCGACCTTGCTAGAGAATTGAAAAGGCTGTGTAACATGAAAGTGACGATTGTACCAATTGTGATTGGTGCTTTTGGCACAATAACCAAAGGTTTATTAAAAGGCCTGGAGGACTTGGAAGTTGGCGGACGGGTAGAGGCTATCCAAATGACAACATTACTGAGAACAGCCAGAATACCGAGAAGAGTCCTGGAGACTTGAGGAGATTTGCTGTCATTCAAACTACAGTAAAAAAACCATCCGCTAAAACTGATGTAAAAAACTCTATCAGAGAAAATAATAATAATAATTTGTATAAAGATAAAGAAATTACTGATAATTGTAATTTTAAAGTAAATTGTCATAAAAATAGAAAAAGGAAAATTATATGGTTCAGTCCCCACCTTTTTTTGTAAACTTGTTAATATAAATACAGGATAATATTTTTTAAATTAATAGATAAACACTTTAATCAGTATTATATATTACATAAAATATCTCATATGAAAACCTTAAAAATTAGTTATTCCTGCACAAATACTATTTAAAAAATAATTAACTCTCATAATACGGAAGTAATCAGAAAATATTATGACCAATTTGAAAATAATAATAATAATAATAACTAATCTCGGTCAGAAGACCAGACCTTTTAATAATCAACAAAAAGAAGAGAACTTGAGAAATTGTCGACTTTGCTGTCCCGACTGACCATAGAATAAAACTGAAAGAATGTGAAAAGAAGAATAAGTACCTTGACCTTGCTAGGGAATTGAAAAAACTACGAAACATGCAGGTGACAATTATACCAATTGTAATTGGTGGGTTTAGAACAGTAACTAAAGGATTACTAAAGAGATTGGAGGACTTGGAGGCTGGCGGACGACTGGAGACCATCCAAACTACTACATTATTGAGAACGGCCAGGATACTGAGAAGAGTCCTGGACACTTGGGGAGACTTGCTGTCGCTCAAACTCCAGTGAAAGACCATCAGCTAACGCTGATGTGAAAAACTAATGAGTAAATAATAATAATAATAATAATTGTAAAACTAAAATTAATTGTCCTATGAATGGTTTGTGTAATTTGAAAAACGTAGTGTATCAAACTACTATTTTCCCAAAGGAAAATGTAAAAGATGAAAAACTTATACTGGAATTTCATCAGTTAGATGGAAATTAGGATATAATAATCATATTCATTCGTGCTCTAATGATCGCTTGAGAAATCAAACAGCTTTATCCAAACATTTTTCGAAGATGAAAAATATGGGTTTTACTCCAAAAATTCAATGGAAAATACTGAAAAGATCTACTCCAAGCTGCTGTGATGGTAGATGCAATTTGTTTCTGGAAGAAAAGATACAAATTATGTTATATTTTGATCCTGGTAAGCAATTAAATCAGAGATGTGATTTGATAGCTAGATGTCGGCATAAAAATAAATTTTGACTATTTTGAAAAATTACGTGAATAAATAAATGAATAAATAAATAAACAGAAAACGAATAACTATGATTTATTATATAAATAAATGAATTGGAATTTGAATCTATATTAGTGATTTTTACTCTATTATTGTAATTCGGTGTGTGTGTGTGGGGGGGGCTACCATAAATAACATTAGTTTTAGTTTTTTTAGTTCATTTTAATGATAAAATTGATGTATTAAAATTAGATATGTTTGAGTGATCTTTTTATAAATGTTTGAATTTTTTAAATGTATAATTGTAACTGTAAATTTTACCTCTGTTAAATTTGAAGTATGATGAAACCGGATGTTGTTATACTTGCCATAATAATTTGATACTTATTGTTGTTACTTGAAGGTTTAGGCTTGTTTTAATACATCGGAGAAATAAGGTTGTTTTTTTTTTGTCTTAGTCTGGTTGTAAATGTGAAAAAAAAAAATTATTTTAATCCATTTATTGTTTGATCTGTTAATTTTTAGAGTATTGATTTACATCAATGCTTTTAAAAGGATGGAAATAAAATTATTATCTTAATTTGACCGATTGATTTTTTAAGAGAATATATATATATATATATATATATATATATATATATATATATATATATATATATATGTGTGTGTGTGTGTGTGTGTGTGTGTGTGTGACCATTACCCAGCATAAATGCCACATCATAAAGGTATAAAAAAAAATTAAACATACTTCAAACTTTTAAACTTAATAAAACAATTTCTACTCAAATTTGCAACTGAGAATTAATTTTGCGCTGAAGGAATTTTTTTTAATTATTTAAGTTATTTGTATGAAATACTCTTTGGAATCCTTGACACAATTTTTTTAAACAGAAGCATCAATATCATCATGAACCGGCGTGAACCCAACGGATTCATGAGTTGTCTAGTGTATTATCATAATTCTTTTTAATTTTTTTTTTTTCGTGTTGTTGGTGCAAAAGTCCCCAAACAATAAATAAATAAATAATTTAAAGGAAAAGGAAAGAAAGAAGCATCAAAATGATATTTCTTATTCAATAAAAAGACTTATAAGCTCTCAATTTGCTGAACATTTTGATTTTAACTTGTCATTCCGTTTTTAGACATAGAGAATCGCGTTTATTGTACGTTCATATTATTATTTTTGTTTTAGATGTTTCACAACAGTTTTTTTTGCACCTAGTTTTATATCAAGTATTCTTTTTCAATATAAACAATTTGCACACAGTTGTATGGTTTCAAATAAGAATGATAATCCTTATTTATTTGACTTATAGACGAGATTTTAACTCCGATTAAGAGTGTATCTGGAAGTAATATCAAAGAAAGGTTACTCCATGAACTTAATTCTCCAGCACTGAAACCCCACCATCATGTACAGAATACCCAGGGACACCCATTTTTTCTGCATGAGATACAGTCTGTGTATGCTTAGTCTTGCCGACACTTAAAAAAAAATTTAGTTCAGATCTTTTTATAACAAGATAGTAATCATAGTCCATCACTCCTTCCTAAATAGAAGCATAAATATAATCATGGATCACTGTTGCCCAAACTTACATGATTCGTCTTGTAAACATTATTGGTTATTTAACTAATGTTTGAAACAATCTAATGGGAGGCATAATTCTTAGGGTAACAAATAATTGTGACCCACACCACGTGGCTTGGTAGATATGCTAAAAATAGATATATTTTGTCATACTACACTCAACTTAATAAACAATTTACTACTGAGTAATGGTTAACAAAGTCACATTTACTACCAACTGAGGTCGTCCCTAGAGCAATACTAAACTAATCTTAATAAAAGCTTTACTGTTGAGTATTGGTTAACCATGCCGACATTACTATGGTGAGATTGTTCCTTGCAGTATGGTACCATATTCACAATTAACACTATGTGCGAAATGGGTGAAATGGACATCGAATATTCATAACAATAGAACATCTAAAGAACATAGGAATCTCAAAATTCGTAAACACGTAACGACTTCTTGTTCAGGGACGAAACCTTTTTATTAACCTTGAGTTAAAGGTTTCGACGTAAGGAGGAGAGACACAATCTTCTATGCTGTCTTATTCATTTGGCCCCCAACTTGAGCCCCCCCCCCCCCATAGGGCGCACGTTCGCCTCGCGTCTGCGAGCTCCAAAAGTCGATCCTTCTCGTTTGGCGTCTAGTACCTGACACTCTTTCTTCAAATCTCACACAAACCTCCGCGCGCTTACGGTGCGTGACGTCACCCGTAACCTGTCACCCCGTTTCGTCTCGGACTATTATGACATCTGAGTGACACCTCCATCCGCCCGCGCGCGCCCGCGTTAACACCTGCCTTAATGTTGCACCCAACTAACCCATGTGCTGAGCCGAAAGGTTCTCAGCCTAACTAAACTCAAAGGCATGAACCGAAATCCCTCGATTATTGTATAACAGTATGCGATACTAAATGATGGTGAATTTAACTCTCATTGTGAATTTGATAAGCGTTAAATGTCTCATTATAGTATTTCACAAACACCTGTTGCGATTAAGAATATAAAAGAACGTAAATTTATTTCGTTTTTTTTTTAAATTCAGACTGCACAATCTCTTTTCACGAGATAAAAAAAATGAAATAACGTGTGTTAAACCCAGAACAAGTCACTGCACCCGTTGTGTTGATATATTAATTTTTCGTATCATTTACCACCTGACTAATTCTATATCTATTCTCTTCTATCTTGATAGCCTTGTTGCTTTATATATATATATATATATATATTGAGACTAGAAGGAAACTGAAACCTGGTTAAATTGTCATTATACATTTATTTCGATGAATAATGTTATTATACTTTCCGTATTATCAAATGACTGCACACGTTTAATTTGAGGTTGAAAAACAGCAGATATGGATTACTGTCTATATGTGTATGGAGAAAAAAAAAAAGAAAAAACCTATACAAACTTAAATTCTCAGGCGAAAGTAAAGAACGGTCCCGAGGAGACTGGAGAAAAGAGTGGAGGAATGGGAAATTAGAGGAAGAATGAAAACCATCCAGATTACAGCATTTATTTAGATTGGTTAAAATACTGATAAGAGTCTTTGAGACCTGAAGAGACTTGTTGTCACTCAGATTTCTGTGAAAGACTTCCAGCTGACACTGGTGTGTAAAACTCACAACGAGTAAAATAATAATAATAATAATAATATAAAAAAGTCCCTCTCCCCACTAGTTAGATGGCAGGAATCGAACTGTTGAGTAGATGAACGAATCTTCTCTGAGTGGTGTTTGAAGAAAATCGGGTCTGTAGAATGTCTCTTATTAAAAAAAAACAAAAACATTGATTTTCCGTTACTTGTAAAATCTTTTGGTGAACTTTTGTATTTTAAATGAAGACTTTTTAATTCCCAAAATTATTTTCAGCTAAACTATTTCTAAATCACGAAAGATTTATTTAAATTTACCGCGCTAATCTCTATAGGGCTCATGACTTCTCCCAATCGATGAAAAATACGCAACTGATATAGTCTAAAAGCGCTATCTACGAACAGTTTCAGTTTTCAATACAACCGGAAAGACATCTGGCGCCTAATCTCTTGTAAAATATGACCAACCTCTTCAGAAAGAAAGTCTCAAAATATGGCAGGAAATATAAGACCATAAAGGTGATTGCTGAAAACCTGAAACGAGTTCAGTGTGTTAGTTCGAGAAATAAGATACAAAATAACAGGATAACGGACTTTAACTAAGTTAAAAACCTTAGGTGTTTTTTTCATTTCATTGTTTTTTTTTGTTTTTTTTTCCTTTTTTGTGACCTGCTGTTCATGAACAGTCACGATGACTGTTCTCGTCAGGCGCGCAGATAATAAACAATCCCTGGGTCTGGTATAGCTACAATATACCACCCATAATATAAATGTTGAATTAAAATATAATACAACGTGGGACACAGACAAAAGGCTTGGATGTCATGATAGGCAGGTGCTCTCCTGATAGCCAACATGGGAGAATCGATCGTCATCTTGCGAATGTTGGCTATTCTTTTTTCAGGTACACGAATGACGATTTAAGGAACCACACCAACCTGAGACGCTAACACAAAGCATGGACTAGGGAAGACAACCAACTTGCACTACACTGCTATTTTAAGAGCAACCCTACACAAAGAGGATACAGGAAATGAGTGACAGAGATCTAGCAAGAATGTACTAGTTTTCAGACAATAAGCCGTCCTAGTCAGGACAATAATAAAGAAAGGTTGGTTTTCTGACCTTGAAATATTAGAAATACACCAGAAAATAAATAATGAATAAGATAGTAATACAGCACCTGACTCATCAGGTATTAAAAATGAAAAACAGCCCAACCGAAATGAACTGCCAATTTTGGAAAATGGAAACACTACACAACCGAAGCAAAACCTAACAACCCAGAACGAATACTAGCACAACAACAAAAGGTAAATCTAGAAAGTTTAAAGAGAATTATGAACGGGGAAAAGACTACCTTACCATCACTAAGAAACATAGAATGGAGAACAGTTAAGACAGAAACGAATAAAATAAATCAAGTACTACCTTATATATCAACGAATCGAATTAAATGAACTAATCTATGCAGGGGTGAAATTAGTTTGTGAGAAAATTGGGATCCCCTCAAAAAGCACGAAGAAAAAATCAAAACCAGGAGAGGAAATTCGACTAGAAACACAGATAAAAATTTACGAAAACAGGCCAAAATGATAAAACAAAGGAAAAACGCTGAAACATGTAGAGATAAAAAGGAAAAGACAAAAATCAAAATACAACTTGAAAAAATAAAAAATAACAATACAACTTGAGGAAATAAAGCAGAAAGTATTGACAAAAGAAGGAAGATTAAAGAGATATTGACAAAGGGTCGAACATTACAAACAAAACAGGACATTCCCAAAACAACGAAAGAAAATTCTATCAACAACAGGGAGGAGATGACACGAAAACACAACAACCGGATGCAAAAGAAACCGAACGATTTTGGACTGAAATATGGCAACCGAAAGAACATAATGAAAAAGCCGAATGGATAGACAATATGACTAAAGAATTAAAAAGATTCGAAGAAGGCCCTAAAGCGGAAATACACATAGATTTACTCAAAACGACACAAAAAATATCAAACTGGAAAACGCCAGGCCATGATGGACTACATGGTTTTTGGTTCAAGAAATTTACTTCCATTCTCGACAGACTAGCTCTAGAAATGAAGGAGCACACGCACTCGAATGGATGACCAAAGAAAAGACCACACTGATCCAAAAGGACACAAGCAAAGGAACAGCTCCAAACAACTACAGACGCATAACCTGCTTACCGATGATGTGGAAAATATTAACAGCACTAATAAGAGAAGAGATTTACTACTTGTTCCTTGAGGAATAGAGAGTATGATGCAAAGGATTCAGAGGCACAGCAGAGTTACTTTACATAGATCAACTCATCCTATACGAGAGCCAAACCAGACAGAAAAATCTTGATTGACTATAAAAAAGACATATGATATTACTGCAAACCTAGATAATAAACTGCCTCAAAATGTACAAAATAACACATGAAGTCTTTAGTTTTATTGAGAAAACCATGAAAACCTGGAGAGTGGAATTAACGGCAGGAGGGAAAACCTTCGCTGAAGCGAAGATCCAAGGAGGTATATTTCAAGGAGATGCACTATCACCGTAACTATTCATAATTACCATGATGCCACTTAACCACACACTCAAAAAATTCACTGCTGGAAACTTAGTAAATCGCACGATCAATCACTTTATGTATATAGACGACATCAAACTATTTACAAAAAAAGAAAAAAAAACCCAAAACAACTGGTAACTCTAATACACGCAGTTAGAATATACAGTCAGGACAAAGGAATGGAATTTGGCATAGAAAAATGAGCCATGCTAGTAATGAAAAGAAAAAATTAAGAAAGAATATCTCAGGAGAACTAGAAAGCTACTCGAGATAAAAAAATATGTAGCAGAAACCTTATGAAAGGAATAAATAACTGGGTTGTACCCCTTGTTAGATATTCGGGACATTTTCCGAAGTGGACCAGAGAAGAAGTTAAGCAAATGGACCAAAGAACAAGAAAACTAATGACCATGAATAAAGCAAGACATCCTTGAGAAGACATTGATAGACTATATGTATCAAGAAAGGAGGGAGGAAGAGGACTTGCCAGCATTGAAGACAGCGTTGACGCATCGATACGACAACTCGAGGACTATATAGAAAAGCACGAAGGAGGACTGATTACAGCTATCAGAAACAATACTGACAACACGATAGCCAACAGAATGGCAATAATTAGGTAACAAAATGGCAAAAAACCCCTAACTCTATGGGCGCTTTAAACGACTAATAAACAACATCTCACACCAGAAAACCTGGACGTGGATAAGAAAAAGAAAACATAAGAGAGAAACAGAATCTCTCCTAATAGCAGGAGAAAACAACTCCGCAAAAACCAATAATATTAAAGCAAGAATAGATTAGACGGAACAAAATAGCAAATGTAGGTTATGAGGTGATAGAGACGAAACGATCAATCACATAATAAGCGAATGCAGCAAATTAGCACAGAAGGAGTTTAAGACTAGACACGATTGGGTGGGAAAGGTTATCCACTGGGAAATGTGCAAGAAATTGAAATTTAACCATACGAACAAATAGAATATGCATAACACAGCATCTGTTCTAGAGAAGAACACGCATAAACTCCTATGGGACTTTGACATTCACACGGATCACCTAATCTCGGCCAGACAACCAGACCATATAATAATCAACAACAACAACAACAACAACAACAAAAAAGAGAACTTACAAAATTGTGGACTTTGCTGTCTCGGCAGACCACAGAATAAAACTGAAAGAAAGTGAAAAGAAGGATAAGTACCGGTAACTTGCTAGGGAATTGAAAAACTATGGAATATGAAAGTGACAATTATACCAATCGTGATTGGTGCTTTTTGTACAGTCACTAAAGGATTATAAAAAGGACTGGAGGACTTGGAAGTTGGAGGTCGAGTGGAGAGCATCTGAACTACTACATTATTGAGAACAGCCAGAATACTTAGAAGAGTCCTGGAGACTTGGGGAGACTTGCTGTCACTCAAACACCAGTGAAAAAACCATCGGTTAAGACTGATGTGAAAAAATCTCAAGTAGTTGATAATAATTATAAAACAACAAAGGAATATATTAATTGACGCAGAGATTTATGTAGAAGAGGAGATTCTTGGAAATTTAGATATTATTTCAAAATTAGGTTTTTTTTTGAAGTTGTTAATTTCTTTTGACCATTTTTTGGCTTAATTAGAGGCACTTGGGGGCTGCCGAAAGTTGTTTTTATAGTCGAAGTCTAAGCTGAGGGAAATAATATACGTATAAGAAGTAAACGAAAACTATATGAAGATAATCGTTTAGTTTACAAGCTTACATTATTCAGAAAATTCCACCAGCTACTAAAAATCTAGTACATGTTCAAATTAGGATGGGTTCCTTTACAGGAACACCCATTTCCTGGTTTCTTAATTTTTCTAATACTTTATTGTTTTAACCTCCTTTACTTTCGCCTGAGAATTTAAATTTATACAGTTTTTTCCCTTTTTATCCATATACATATAGACTGTAATCCATATTTGCTGTTTTTCAACCTCAAATTAAACGTGTGAAGTCATCTGATGAGACGGAGAGTATAATGACATTCTTTGCCAAAATAAATTTATAATGACAATTTAACCAGGGTTGAGTTTCCTTTTAATTGCACTGTATACCCACTGTATGTGAGTTTTGTTATATAAACCTGGATGGGGGAAAATGTATAACAATAACTGTACATCGAGCATTCCCATAGATTTATATGAAATTCCTCATATTTTCTATACGCGAATAATCCACATCTATTGTCTTCGGCCGCTGGCTGGATATTACTAATATATATATACGTGGTGGGCGGAAAAGTTCATTGACTGACCAAGATACTCACATGGAATGTGTATAAACGAGGTTCTTCGGTCAGTTTTGCTGTGTTTGTATACCATAGCTAAACAACTCCTGAACAGCAGATATGAAGTCATTAATTTGGTCTTTTTACCCAATGAATACTCAGTCTACCCTCGTATATATATGTGTGTGTGTGTGCGTGCGTGTGTGTGCGTGCGTGTGAGTGTCTGTGTGACGTATACTACTGTCTTAGAACAAGACTTTATAACACACTAGAATTACAATTGATTCTTCTATTTCCATTGGACGGTTGTGCACACCTCATGAAACTTAAATTAACGTATTTGTAGTGCTCATAATTTGATAGTTTTATCGTTTTGTACAAACTCTATTGTTGTTGTGTGGAGCAGTTTTTTGAAAACTTTTCCCATTTGTATTTATCTTAAAGTAAGGAGATGCTAAATTTCAGAGTTAAAGAGACTGTCCTCCAATTGGAGGAAGAGTGAACTACGATTTACCATAGCATGAGCAAATCCTTCAATGACTTAAAAATACCACTCTACGTCTTCCTGATTTGAGACTGGTCTTGAGGTAGGCAGAGTGGTAATGAGTGGTATTTTTTTCGGATCACGTGTCTGACTTTTTTCTTTTTCTGTGAATATATTCTCATTTTTTCATCCCACCTTTGTGTACGGCAACTTTTATCAAGATCCAGCAACCCAACCGAATAGATTCTTGAATCCATTAAAACGATCTGGGGTTACCAATTGCAATTATTACATTTTTATCCAAAGGAAGACCTTTAAAGCAGCCTTTTGGAACATTGTTTTTGTTTACGAATTTATAAAATCTCTGATAGCCACGTGGATCTAAAAATGATCTGAATCATTTGCAGTTACAGAAAGATCCAATGCAATAAGTGATTACAGTGCCGTACCAGCCCAACACTTGAATATATTTATGGCTAAGTTTGTTTTGTTTGTTTAATGGCATATCAACCTTTGTGGGTTATTTAATTCCAAAGCTATCCTTGTAGAAGAGAAGTAGCGGTGTTGTTTAACCCATCGTTGGAATGGGATGGTAATAAGAGGTTTCTTACCTTTCCCAAGGTTATTTGTCCAAAAATAAAAAGCAGTTGTGCGACTGGAGTTCGAACTCATTTCTTAATGTCGCAGCCCAGTACGTTAGCCGCTCGGCTACGAGGACTCACCCCATATTTACGGTGGCAAGATGAAAATGGATAGAAAGGTAAATTCGCAAGCAACTGGTACTCCACCCTAAAATGAATTGGGAAAAACATTTTATAAGAGCTTCGATAATTGATTTTTGCTATGTATATAATAATAATAATAATAATAATAATAATAATAATAAAGAGAGGTGTCTTAATAAGCCTTACACTATATGAATCGATATGATTATCTCCCTTAAATTTTCTGCGTCAACATCCGTGAGCCGTATCAAGATACGGTCAAACATAACAAGGCCTCAGTCTAGTAGGAGAAGAAAGAAAGAAAGAAAAAAGTCCAGTTTAATATCTGTTGGAGTGTTAACTGTCTATACACAAGTGTAAGATGGAGAGAGAGAGAGAGAGAGAGAGAGAGAGAGAGAGAGAGTACAATGTGGTAACTGAGCAATGTAAACATTAACTCTGTTTCAATTAGCCTCTTCCTAGCATAACAAATATGGAAGAGAAAAATAATGAGCTTCAAAATGAGGGAAAGTTTCCTCCGGCAGTTGTCGTTTGTCTGCCATATTGATTGAATTAATGGAAAATGGAACAAAAACCCTTTTTCTGTTGAGATTCGGGAAACTAAACGAGTCGATGAGTAAATTTCCGTGAGAATGAAAAAAGGTAATAATAATAATAATAATAATAGTGAATAAATAAATAATTAAATAGAATGTGAAATAAATTTAATATTTAAACTTTTACCATAAAAAAAGATGTGTATTTTCAGAAAAGAAAAAAAGAAAAAGAAAAAGGGAACATACATTGAAATAAACCGAACCATTATTCATTATTGCCAAAAATGTTTATGAAGCTTCAATCACACATAGGAAGTGATTATTTTCTTTGATTATTGTTGCCAAATTTTATTTAGTTGTTGCGAAAAGTCTAAATTTTTCTACGAGGAAAATTCTCAGAAATACCAAAAAACAGGAAATTTCTGAGAAGTTTCTCTTCCTTGATTTGAAATCCTAATTTATGATTAGTTCTTTACAAATGTCAACTCAGCAGTTATCTGTATTTGAAAAGTTCAAATTGTGACATGCAATGATTGTGGATTGTTGCTTCGTGATTTTGCAAAGAAATTGAATGGTCATCCTTCATTAATCAATATTTTCCCCCTAAAATAAAAAGAAAACTGGAAATTATCATAAAAGGGAAGTTGTTACCACAAGAAAAAAAAAACCCACAGCATCTGAGGATACAAACATTGTTTAGGAACTTTGACAACAATAATGAGGAAAATAATCGTTTCTTATTTATTAGAAACACATAAGAAGTGATTATTATTTTCCTCATTATTGATTTATATTTTCTTTTTTAAGTAGAGTTAATTCAATTCACAATATAATTCCTCATTATTGTTGACAAAGTTCTCTTACACTGAAATTTCATTAAAAGTTGTGATAATAAAAAAATAATTCATTTTTTTTTCAGTGTCTGATTTTTTTTTTTTGTCCATTATTGCATATATTTATTTTTGGTTCAAATATTCCAAGTTAAATAATATAAAATGTATTTCAACACATTATTCACAGTATCCATGATGTGAAAACGATCAAATAGAGTATTATTATTATTATTATTATTATTATTATTATTATTATTATTATTATTATTATCTCTGGCGAGTTTTTCAAACCAGTTTTAACTAGTAATTTTTTTTTTACTGAGTCTGAGTGACAGTAAGTCAGCTCAAGTCTCCAGGACTCTTCTAAGTATTCTTGCTCATTTTAACAGGACTGTAGTCTGGATTATAAATATGTAAAATTTTTAAAGATGAACCTTTTTCAACCATTCCAGTCAGAAAAACAATAAAAAAATAGGAAACAGAAACCAATAATATCAATTCGAAATTTGATAATACGCAACAGATTAGCAAATGTAGATTATGTGGAGACAAATATGAAAAGGTTAATCACATAATGAAAAGGATTCAGGAAACGAGTGTAAAAGGAGTACAAGACCTGTCATAACTGCTTGGGAAAGGTGAAGCACTGGGAATTGTGCAAAAGATTGAAATCTGACCTGATTACCAAATGGTATAAGCATAACACAGAACGAGTCTTTGAAAATGAGACTCCTTAATTTTTATGTGATTTTAAGACACAGAAGAATTACTTAATCCCAGCCAAAATACCAGACCTAGTCTTAATTAACAAAGAAAAGAGAGAGAGAGAGAGAGAGAGAGAGAGAAAGAGAGAGAATTTTTGGCCATCTTGTGAATTTTGTCATTCCCGCGGACCACGGAGTGAAAATAAAAGAAAACGAAAAGATAGACAAATATTTTGACCTTGCCAGAGAACTGAAAAAGTTGTGGAACAAGAGAGTCAAGGTGATATCAACTGAACTTGGTGCGCTCAGAACGCTCCCCAGGAGCCTGGAGAAGAGGCTGAAGTAATGAGAAATTAGAGGGAGAATGAAAACGATCCAGATTACAGCATTTACTCAGATTGATTAGAATATTGAGGATAGTCCTTCAGACTTGAGACTTGTTGTCACTCTAATTTCTGTTAAAGACTTCCGGCTGACGCTGGTGTGAAAAACTCGCAATGGGTAAAAAAAATAAATAAATAAAAATAAAATAAATAAATAAATAAAAATAATTATAATAAACTGTCTCAAAATGTACAAAATATCAGATGAAATCAAACTTTATCGAGAAAACCATGTAAACCTGGGGAGTGGATAGACAGCAGGAGGAAGAAGTTTAGCTGAAGCAAAAATCAAAAGAAGTATATTTCAAGGAGATGCACAATCATAGTTACAATTCATAATTGCTATGATGCCACATAATCACATACTCAGAAAATGCATAGCCGGATACAAACTTAGTAGATCGCAAGAAAAGATCAGATTACATGGACGACATCAAACTATTTTCAAAAAGTGAATAAGAACTGGAAACTCTAATACACACAGTTAGAATATACAGTCAGGACATAGGAATTGAATTTGGTATAGAAAAATATGCCAAGCTAGTAAGAAAAAGCGGCAAACGACACCTGGCGGACGGTTTGGAACTGCCAAATCAAGACAAAATTTGAACGTTCGGAGAAAAGGAAACGTACAAATACTTGGGCATCTTGGAGGCTGAGACCATCAAACAAGTGGAGATGAAAGAAAAAGGTTAAGAAAGAATATCTCAGGAGAACTAGAAAGGAATAAATGCCTGGGCTGTATCCATCGTTAGATATTCGGGACCTTTTATTGGCCCAGCGGTTAGAGTGTTCGCCAATGGCCCGGGAGACCTGGGTTCAATCCCAGGTCGAGTCATACCAAAGACTTTAAAAATGGAACTTGATACCACCTTGCTTAACACTCAGCATTATAAGGTACGGTTCAAGGGTAAAGTGGAGCAATCCAGGGAATGGAGTAGCGCCCTCCCCTACACCTTGGTGTAGTAGCTATCGAAAAGGGAGCCTTCGGGTCACCCTCGACTATGGTCGACTAACTTTCTGAAGTGGACCAGAGAAGAAGTCAAGCAAATGGTCCAAAGAACAAGAAAACAAATATGCATAACACAGCATCTGTTCTAGAGAAGGACACACATAAACTCCTATGGGACTTTGACATACAAACAGATCACTTAATCTCGGCCAGAAGATCAGACCTTATAATAATCAACAGAAAAAAAGAGAACTTGAAAAATTGTGGACTTGGCTGTCCCAGCTGACCACAGAATAAAACCGAAGGATAAATACCTGGACCTTGCTAGGGAATTAAAGAAATATGGAACATGAAGGTCACAATTTTATCCATCGTGATTGGTGCTTTTGGTACAGTAACTAAAGGATTATTAAAAGGACTGGAGGACTTGGAAGTTGGCGGACGAGTGGAGACAATCCAAACTATAACATTATTGACAACAGCCAGAAATTAAGAAGAGTTTTGGAAACTTGAGGAAACTTGCTGTCACTCAAACTCCATTAAAAAACCATCAGCTTAAACTAGTGTGAAGAACTCTGAAGGAGTAAATAATAATATCAATGTTGATAATAATAATAATAAAACAACAAAGGCATAATTTTAGACCTAGTTTAAAGAAATTAAATATCCAACGGGTCGGAGAGTAGGCTAATATTTTAATTAAAGAAGAGATTAATTTAACATTGCAATCAAAAGATGTCTATTGTTTTTTTGTTTTTTTGCTAACCGGCTGAAAACCATACTGTGAAACAGTTGCTCGTCAGTGTGAGACCCTCTTGACGTAATAACTTAAGTGCTTGAATGCAGCCTCGAAGTGAAGTCGAACTCCAGTTCCGCTTTTACGTTCGTTTTCAGACTAATACTCTTAGGAAAGGCATGAACCCTCTTATTCCTTCATCTTAGGGCTAAATACTATCACTTGTTCTTCTACAAAGATGACTTTGGCATTAAATATCTCATGAATGTTGATATGCCATTAAACAAAGAAACCAAGCAAAATCCTACACGTTAGAACATTAGAAACATGATAATTAAAGACTGTTAAAGTCGATCTGTTTGTCATAGATTATTTTACCAATGCGTGAAAGCAAGTATATACTTTAAGACCTAAAATCTTTTCAAAATAGTGGCTATTTATTAAGCTTAGTTTAGCACAAGGCCTGAAACATGGAGTACCGATTGAAAAATTATTATTATTATTGAATACATGCAAGGTTAACTTTCTAACAATTATACTATGTCAAGTGTGATTAAACTTTTACTTGAGTTTTGTTTCGTCACCTTGTCATGAGATTATGATTCATGATGTTCCTTCGGAGTCACTCATCTAAGTTTCAATAAATTTTCGTTTTGCCAGATATTTATATTTGATATCGAAGAGAATTAGAATTAAATCGAATAATAGAAATTAAAACTGTCCAAGATAATTCTATTTGGGGGATTGGAAAATAATAGATATTTTAATTGCTTATGTAAATGTAAAATCAGCTAATATTTTACAAACAACCTGCTCATAACTTAAAAAAAAGTATTAGTACTTATTTATGGGCGATCCACTATGTACCAATGGTTGGTTGGTTGGTTGGTTGTAGAATTTAAAGTAATTATTTCAATTTAATAATTATAATCATTTGTTTGCATGATTATATGTTTTCGTGTATTCCTATCTTATACTGATAATTTTCCCACAATTATATTGTTTCGGTAGCTAATAATAATAATAATAATCCTAAGTGAACAATTATAACTTCAAGTAACTATCCTTAATATTAATAATTTGAACTCAATAATATTACAACTCAATAATACAGATAACTTTTTCACACAATTTTTATATATCAAGTATTTCTATCAAATACAAACAATTTGTATATAGCTGTATCGTTTCGAGTATACCAATAAAATACAAACGATTTTCAAACAGATCTCTCTGACCCAAACATGGGACCCAAACAGATACTATCACTCCCGATACAGTTTAGTGTCATATACAGGACACTCCTTTTTGAAGAAGAGGGAGTTTTACCCATCTCCATACGATAAACTCGGTGTATTCTAAGTCCTGCTGTCAAGATGACAAAAGATATCTGAAGGAGGCCGGAGAGAATAATGGCCGAAATGTTACAACGAAGATAAAGACAGAGGAGTTGGATAAATTGATACGTGTAAATTATTACTGAGACTTTATTCTTAAATTCGTGACGTAATGGTTAGGAAATAGACACAGCTACCGGAGTTCAAATCCTGGACAAGACTGTTCGCCTTTTCGTTGATAACCTTGTGAAAGGTATGCATCCAACTATTCTTCCTCCAGCTATGGGTATATCGTAGGACAGAATGGGTTCTTTAACCTTATTATGACAGCCGGTCTAGGAAAAGAAAAGTTCTGAATTCAGGCCTGTTAAACCCCGCTTTAAAACTGACGTCGTGCCGCATTTAGCTCATGGAGAGGGGGTGGATAAATGTTTAAAAAGAGGAAAAAGGTTTTTTTTTAGAAATAAACCGGTTAAAAACTAAGCAAAACAAACAAAACAAAACAAAAAGAACGAAAAAACAACTTGCAAACTTTGAAAGTTAACGGCTTGTATCATTTTTCGATAAAAAGCTGGTCTACATCGGAAGAGGAGTTTCGATAAATAGAAAACTTACAGGAACAAGAGTGATGAATACCAAGGGGACTATTTGGAGAAAATTAATGTTTCATTCAGTTTCTTGGTAAATACAGTCTCAATCTGTATACATTTTGAAAACACTTTGTTTATTTTTCCGTTATTAAACCTCACCATTTCACAGACTTTTAGGACTTTGTAAATGTGAGTAAGGATCACGGAGTACACACTTCTTATTATCGTCTTAAACCACGCATCCGATAGTTTGTATGCATGTGAATTCATCAGTTTAGGTGTGTGTGTGTGTGTGTGTGTGTGTGTGTGTGTGTGTGTGTGTGTGTATATACTGCTAATAAAATCAGCATCTTGCCGCACCCAACCTTGACACCGTCCATTGACATTTAGTTGGACGGACGAACTTTTCTTCTTGTTCACCTCTTAATTGTTGGGTGGCTGCATTTTTGTCGGCTATGTTGTCATTTGTTATTTCTCGCAAATTCGGCCTTGCACGTGTAAATTATAACAGAAACTACATGCGCCGTTGTATGTTCTTCGTTGTCGTTGTATACACACATGTGTATACGCACATGTGCATTCACATTGAAGCTTTCATTCATACCGTAGTGCGTCTATTCAGACGTCATTATCGTTTCTATTTTTGATCAGCTGGACACCGGATTTTCGTCCATCACGACAAACAGGCGGGGCTGGTTCTTCTAAGACAGCGTTATTTACTGAAAAGGTAGACAGCATTTTATACAGAATGCGATTTGGATGTAAAAAGGAAGAGAGAGAAGAAAAGGTTGAGTGGAAGCAAAAAGGAAAGGAAAGGAAATAACAAAACAATGAATAAAATATAACTGAGCAAAAGTGGAAGAGAAAGGTGGGAAAAAAGAAAGAGAAAAAATGGTGACTGATGACAGAATATTTGGGAAAAGAAGAAAAGAATGAAAAAAAAAGAAAAGAAACAAAAAAAGAAAAGAAAGACTGAAAAATAACTGAAATAAACTTGAAAGAAAAAAGAGAAGAAACGAACGAAAAAAGATAAGACCAGCAAAAAAGCGCCGAGAGAGAGAGAGAGAGAGAGAGAGAGAGAGAGAGAGTGAGAGAGAGAGAGTGAGAGAGAGAGCACCGCAGTAGAGATTCGATAATCAATGCGAGTAATCATTCTTTACGAAGTGCTTTTATCAGTGATCAATTTTTGACTGATCAATAGGTTCGGAAGGAGATTATTTATTTATTGTCGATGTATTTCGTTTTTCTTCTTTTTTTAAACAATCTGCACACGTTTTTACGTTTGGATGGTGGCGCCGACTCCGGAACGCACTCATCCATTCATAAAATTGGACATGCGTTTGTTCAAGCAATCTGGCAAAAAACCAGAAAAAGATGTGTCAATTCATGAAAAGCACCCCCCCCACTTGTTTTCTTCTGCAGTCACTACCAAGTGCACAAATGCACGGTGAGTATGCACCCTTCATCTGAAAATTTTCCCGCTGCAGGCAGTGAGTATTCGGGTTAAGTTTAAGACCAGTTTTTGAACTTTTATTGTTGATTTGAAAAAGGTATGCAAAGACGCCTACTAATAATTCTAAGATACATTCGAGCAGGTCCAATTATTAAGTCGGACCAGGAAACTGCATATACACAATTTTAAGAATTAGGTTGTTTTAGGCATCCGTCATCACTAACCATTTTCGTTCTCGTTTTTTTTTTGTTGTCCTTTTCTATTGCTCTCTCTTTCATTTTCTCTCTTATCATCCTTCCGTTCCTACTCATTCTTTTTTCTACTCTTTCTTTTCCCCACTGTCATTCTCTCTCTTTTATCTCTTTCCTTTTTTGTCCTTATTCTTTCTTGTTCTCTTTCTATTTTTCCTGTTCATTCTTTCTCTCAGCTGTTTCTTTTTCGTTTTCATTCTTTTTTCTTCTCTTTCTTTTTGCCTGTCACTCTTACACTCATCTGTTGCCTTTTTCGATTTCATTCCTTTTCTCTTCTCTCCTCCGGTCAATCTCTCTCTCTCTCATCATTTTCTTTTTCCTTTTTGTTCTTCTTTTCTTTTCTTTCTCCTCCGCTTCGGTCATTCTTTTGATCATCTTTGCTTTTACTCTTTTTTCTCTTTCATTTCCCCTTGAAAGAACAAAAATTGAAGATGTTTTTGCTACGACATATGAGCAATGAATTTAACGTTGATTTCCATTTAAATAGTCATCTGGTCATTTAACACAGGTTTTCTGTTGGTCCAAACTCCTTTTTTAATACTTTCTTGTCAAGTTGTGCCGTTTTATGACTTTTGCTGTCCTCCTCAAACCTTATCATCAAGAGGAATTTTCTTGTGCCGAGTCAAGTCTAATGAAAATGGAGGATCTTGTACTTTCATAATATTGTGTTTCACCTAAAAACTGCTGATCAAAAAATACTTAGACTTATCATCAAATAGTATCTACAATTGGTTTGGTTTAGTTTGTCTTATTTGTATTACGGTATATCAAGACCTTATGGACTATTTAAAGTAGAAATTTGATTCAGTTATAAATTTTTGAAGATAATCAAAACGACTTTATTTTCAACGTTACATTCTTCATCAGATTTAAATTTTCTATAATGATTATAATTCTATTTTCTATAATAATCCTTTGTTTGCATACAATTATATGATTTTACATATTCCAAGACAAATACAAGAAATTTTTACACATTTTTCATAGAATGACCCTAATAAGAATTAACACTCAGGGTCAGAGTGGACCGAGAAATAATGGCAAAGAAGACATACTTTACACTCCCCAGATATCCAGAACTACGTAGATATAGATAGATATAGATTTATAGATATTTTTTAGGTTGTACATGGAAATCTAAAACATTTCAGCAAACATTAGAGTGGTGCATTTATATATATATATATATATATATATATATATATATATATATATATATATATATATATATATATATATGAAAAGTAAATAAAGGATTGTAATCTGACAATATGTTGAAAAATTGATGACAACGATCCAATTGGAAGGAGAGATTTATTGAGGTCGACACTATAGTGTTTCGGTTCTACTGAACCACCATTTTTGTATTTTACATTTTAAACATCCATCGTTGACTTAAAATCGCTAATATCACCCCTCATGGTCCTGATGACGGTTCAGTAGAACTGAAATGCTAAAGTGTCGACTTCAATAAATCTCTCCTTCCACTTGGATCGTTGTTATCAATTTTTCTACGTATATATATATTTTTCCACACACACACACACACACACACACACACACACACACACACACACACATATATATATATATATATATATAAACTGGAGTAATTAAGGTGAATTTTGCCTAATGAGTTGGCAATAGAAAGCACTGTTTATTGAAGCGCCTTTTGCAAGGAAATCAATAGTGATGGATCCTGTCATACTCCTGAAGGTTATTAACTTTATCTACTTTACTGGCAGTTACACCCGAAACTTTTTCTTTACCGGAGAGTCAGTGTGTTTCTACACCATGGATTGTCTTTTAGACTTATGTTTAGTCCATTTGTAAATATATTTTGGCTGATTGGTTGGTGTTTTATGGTATATCAAGCTTTGTGGGTTATTTCATGCCAAATCTTTATATATATATATATATATATATATATATATATATATATAGTATTATTCGGTCCAGTTAAACCAGAGCTGGGAGTAATTCCTTCAGGACAAGAAAATCATTCAAAAGCTGAACATTTAAATTTTTCTGGTGGAGAGCTCAATGTAACTAATATTACACAGTAATTCTTTCTTTAAGAAAAAAAACAAAGATCGGTTATTTTAGGATTATAAATTTATTTCCATCCTGTTTTGTGTTTCTGATGTAAACCAAAAGCACGAAGAAAAATATAACAGGACATCTTCAGATCTTATGGATAAAATAAATCAGAATAGACACGGGGGGGGGTAGGAGGAAGAGGGGTGAAGAGTTATCTACTCGTTTTTTTAACTTCCGTTTTATTATTTGCTTATTTATTTTATTTATTTTTATTTTTCTAATTTTATCGTCGGTTGGAATTATGGTAATTTAACTTTTTCATTTATTTCATTTATTTTCTTTTTTTGTTAAGTTCGATAATTAACTTTTTTAGTGTTTTGTTTATATAATAAATTTTTGTAAGGGAAGGAGTTTGAAAAATAAAGAGTTAACCCCTGAGATTCAATGGTCTATATTGAAAAAGTCAAATACTCCAAAAGGTTTTGACGGTAGATGTAACCTGTGCTTAGAAGAAAAAATACAAATGATGACTTATCCGGTGCCTGAAAAGTTATTGAATAAGAGATGTGAATTAATAGCAAGATGTAGACATAAGGCTAAATTTAAACTGTAGACTAATTATCTTAAAATAACCGGTCTTTGTTTTTTTCTTAAAGAAAGTATATATATATATATATATATATATATATATAATTTATTTGATTGGTTGATTGGTTAATTTTTATGGTATATCAACCCTTGTAGATATGATTAGTAAGTGAATAGTTTGTTGGTAACCTTTTCAAACGTCTGACAGGTCAATTGTTGCATAGAGTAAAATGGCTGAAAGTATTGTTTTTTTAACACTAATGATTCGATTAATCAAGTATTCCTATTCCATACAAACAACTTTCACACAGCTGGATGATGGTTTTTAATAGCTAATGATAATCCCGAGCAAAAAATCGATATGTTCTATTTGACCCATTGATGGAAGTCCAATAGGTACTACTACTCCGGCTCAGGGTGGAGCTGGGCGTAAATTCCATAGTCATCATCATCATCATCATGTCGTGCCACTCCCACTATCGTTCATCGCCCTAGGTAGGTCTTCAGGACAACATCCCGTATCCTCACATAGCTGCTGAATGTATGTTCGTGCTGGTCGTCCTGCTTTTGCACGGCCATGTGTGGGGGTCCATAAGAGTACATCTCTTATGAGTTCGTCCCTGCTTCTCCAGCAGTATCCTGCATGTCTGGTTCGTCTAACTTGAATAGTTTTCGTGATAGGAGGCAGGTGGCCGTACAGTTGGTGTCTTGTGGGGTGTTGTCGCCAGGACTTGTTCAAGATTGCTCGCAGCATTCTTGTGTAATTGCCGTCTAGCTTCTTCTCCAGCCGTTTTGTTAGAGTCCATGTAGTGCACCCATATAGCAGTATCGATGTGACCGCTGCCTGGAAGAAACTGCGTTAGGCTATTTAATACCAATTCCTGTTTATGTATATATATCAAATACATATGATTTGATAACGAATAGTTTTTAGGTATTATTTCTAAACAAGCCATAGCTCATTAGTTAGTTCACAGTTGAATTGTTCAAAGACTTATTACGCAATACTACCGATTTAATTTATCATCGATAATTTGTTTGCACACAGTTAAATGTTTTTAAGCAGAGTAAATGATTAAACAGTTCAATTTGACCCATAGATAAGACCCTAAAAGGTTCTTCCACTCCAGTTCAGATTCAACCTGAGAGTAATGACGATGAAGGTTACCCTACATTCCCAAAAGCTCCAGAACTTGAGCCTCACTCTCATATGCAGTTTAGTGTCCAACCCAGAAAACTCATTGGAGTTCTCTTGCCCTTCTACAGAGATGCAGTCAGCGTATTTTACAGTCCCAGTCGACTGAGATGTGAAGATTTTTGGAGGAAAACATACTTCTCCGTACACATCAGACATTCTACATTAAATTTCACACGGTTTGCTATTCTCAGCCACCTAAAATTTGATAAAAAATCAGGAGGTCTCTGTTTGATTTATTGCCATTTCGAATAGCCTCAAAACAGATATTTTTCCGAGATTAAAAATATTTTTTGCTATATACCAATTCCAAACAAAACAGAATTTATATTTATTGAAAATAAATCCTATGATTTTTTAAATCTTTTTTATCTTTTTAAAAAACAATTCCCTTTATTTATTGAATAACTCCGATATATATATATATATATATATATATATATATATATATATATGTATATATATACCTTGTTCTTCGTTATCTATTGGTTCCAAAAACTGTGATACTAGCCGGTTTGGGCGTAAACTTGTTGCTTTAAGAATCCCTTAAAATGAGAACAAACCTTGTAAAACTGGCGTAAATAACTCGAGAAAGAATATAACGATCGTTAAGTTTTAAGGAATGCTAAAAACAGATTTTAGTTATATTGTACAGTAAATACATTTTTAATGAGATTATTTTTGGTAATTTAAGCTCTGTAGTTTCTTTTTGCTTTTATTCTTATTTTTAAGTATTTTTTAATCTTATTTTGAATACATTTTTGTGGAAAATGTAATTTTTTTAGTCCTTTAATTATGACGTTGGTGATGTTGATGAGTGATGTAATGTTGGATGCAATAATGTTCGGTGATCTGAAATTTAGTCGAGTAAATTCGCGGAAAGTCGAAGGTGACGTCGGCCGAAATGACGTGAAGCAGGATATTACTGTATTGTCATATATATATATATAGCTTTATTTATTATTATCCACTTTGAACTAACTGGATGTATACATAATTTGTTATACTGACTGTAACATTAATTGTACGTGCTGACCAGTCGATTCTAGTTTTTTTCTTTTTAGAAAAGATTAAAAAATTATTTTTAAACAAAGTTTAGATATGGCTATGTAGTGATTAAATTGGGCACTGCAAAAAAAAAAAAAAAAACAAAACAAAAAAAAACGCTGATTAATTTTGGAAGCAACATACCACGATATAATAGCTCTACGGCCACTTACCTCCTATCTCACAAACCATCCAAATAAGATGAACAAGACAAATGGGACATGCTGGGGAAGCAGGGAAGAACTCATAAGTGACGTTAAACTTGTTTGCCTTACCAAAGCTATAGAACTCAGTCTGCAATACTTTTTCCCAATAGCTGTGAGGAAGAATAGATGGGTTCATGCCTTTCCCAAGTGCATTAGTGTGAAGTGAAACGCAAACAGCCTCGTCCAGGTTTTGAACTCGGGGTGCCGATTCCATTTCTGAAGTCGATACGTTAAGTTTGCCAATTTTGTACACATAGTTGTTGTTTATTAAGCTTAGCTGAATTTATCAGATGGTCAAAAGTATGGAGCATTTACTGTTAGCCAATCTCATTAACCATAACACTATGCAAGGAGACTGCTTTTATTTGCTAAGCTTAACTTGACAGGAAGTCATTTGTGCAAGTAATGGTTAGCATGTAGTAAGCTTTGCTTTGCTTGGCCCATGGTGCTCAGGTTGCTTCCAGTACCTGTTGGTCCGAAGTGGTCACCCTTCTCAGAACTGACATATCGCTGCTTCACTTCGGCTATTTAAAGGGAATTGGCTCTTTTAGTGGGACTTGATCGTTTTCATTTCGTTCGTGCAAGTATATGATATTCACACAATACCTCTGCAACGAATTAGATGTGACATAAGATCGATTTTTAAGCGGATTGATTAATTGAATGATTTTAACGGCCTGTCAACCTGGGTTATTCTATGCCAAGAGGTTCAGGAATCGCGTTCATTGTACATTTATATTCACTTCCTTTGTGTGGTTTTTTTTAAAGATTTTTTTCATACACGGTTCTATCGAATACGAATAATTTTTTAACAGATTTATTGGAACTATGGGTAGGACCCTAACAGTTACAACCACTTAGGGTCAGAGTGGATCTGGGAGTAATTTCAATGAAGGAGTACTTCACACTCCCCAGATCTACAGAACTGGAACCCTAATATCAGATGCAGTTTGGTATCAAACCCAGGATACCCAGAGAATATTCTATGTCACACTGACACAGTGGTTTAAATTTTCAGTTTTCCTTCTCTTGGATTGGTTGCCTTATCAAGTCTAAAGAATATAGTCTACCCCACTAATACCCTAGGGCATTAGTGCAAAGGGGAATACAAACAGATTCATACTGGATTGAACTCAGGTAGCCGCTTTCATATCTGAAGACGATAACTATCTTGCTAAGTAACTGGTGGATATTAATGTTGGAGTTGTTTTTTCTGTGTAATGTGTTGTCAGGTTGCTTCTTGGTCCGATAGGTGAGAAGTTAATCTATGGAAAAGGATCATGGATATGTTCCCAATATTTTTCTTATACATATATATGTATGTACATGATTTTTTTAAACTACAACTGTCAGTTGCAGTGGTACTTTCGTGTTTTCATTGATAATAAGATTTGGGAATCTTCGACCTTAATGGCCAAGATCCAGAAAGCAGAAGGAATAACAGAAAAGCCAGAGAAGTCTAAACTTTTATCCATGGTTTCTATCTAACCGATGCCAAGTATAATCCAATCAGGAACGACGACACCGAACCATTGACGATCAGCGTTGTAAAACTGATTAAGCCGAGAGTTCAATGGGCAGAATCTTGTTGTAGGATGGCGCCCAGCCGCAGGGCGGAAGGGCTATGAAATGCGGGAAGATGCGAATGAATAGCGCAAAGGAAAACAAAGAAATGGCGGGAAAAGAAACACTTTCATTGTAGCTCGGGAGCAAAGTGCAATTCTGATGAATTTATGACTTCTCAAAGAAAAGCTTTAAATTGCATTCCATTAGTAGATTTTTTTGTACATAGTCTTTTTATAACCGTCGGAGAACAGAGTAGTAGATTGAAGTAAAGAAGGGACGAGCATTTGAGAGGAAGTGAAAAACACAAATAGATATAGATAGATAGAGATAGAGGTTGAGGGATAGAGAGAGAGAGAGAGAGAGAGAGGGGGGGAGATATAGAGAGAGAGGGGGGATAGGAAATGAATTATGGAAATGATAGAGAAATAAAGAGAGGGTGAGGATTGAAAGAAAAAAAGAAGATAAAAGAATGAAAAGAAATGAGGATGAAGAAAAGTATAAAAAGGGACAGAATCAAGAAGTGAAAGAAAGAGAGAGAGAGAGAGAGAGAGAGAGAGAGAGAGAGAGAGAGAGAGAGAAAATCAAGGAATAAAAGAAAGGGAAAGAATACTATTTAAAAAACCAGTATGTGAAAGAAAGAAGGAAGTAGAGAAGAAAAAGAAAAAAAGAAAGAAACTAAGAAAAAGAAGAAGAAAGGAGGAAAAAGGAGAAACCGATAAAAGTATTTTCGAATTAAAAGTATTGTATTGAACCGTCAATAGTTAAAGTTTTCAGTGAGTTTATATTTTAAGTTATCGTCTGTATAGTAAGGCGGGAATTGAAAACTGGCCAAATGAAAAGGCAAGTTAAATTCATTAGACGAATAAATAAGATTCTACATTTCGTTCCATTCGTTGAATTGAAAGCCGAAAAGAATGATTTAAAACAACTACAAAAGTACTTGTTGATATTATCACCCCCGTCGTAATGGGTTTTTTTGACCCATCGGCAGATATTTGTTTTTTGTAATGTCGATTCCATTTTTTTGATTTACTTGGAAAATAAGAGGTTTTTTTAAAATGTGACCTGAGAAAATAATGAAAAGTAGAAAAACTCAAATGAAATACTTAAAAGGTGCTTCCTTTTTTGCTACTGCCGTTTGTTTTGAAGTGCAACTTTTTGTTTCTTGGGT
Organism: Sepioteuthis lessoniana; assembly: GCA_963585895.1. NCBI lineage: Eukaryota > Metazoa > Mollusca > Cephalopoda > Myopsida > Loliginidae > Sepioteuthis > Sepioteuthis lessoniana. The sequence goes on from OY757905.1 coordinate 2,519,675, forward strand.
TTTTCGTTCTCTTAACTCTTGCGTATTCGTTTCTCCTCAATATAAAAAGGCATCAACAAAAATTTCCCCACCGCTAGCTTTTGACTCCTAGTAAAATCGCAACCTTCATAATACATCCACCTGAGAAATTGAATTTCCTTTGGTATATTGTATATCAAAGTCAGGGCTCATCAGTTTTATTGGCCATCTTAATATTCTCGATGTAGAAACTTTGAGTAATCCTTTTCTCGGATTCAATATCAATTCTAATGGTCGGATCTCATTTGAAGATTTTCCCTATTAAAAATTTATTGACGGTTCAAATTTAATACACTGACTGATTTTAAATCCCTCAATGAGGATTGAACGCACAACCAGTAGTTTGCAAGCCTAAGAATGCAGCAACCATTTTTCAACTTTAATTATTATTTTTATTAATATTAGAAAGGCTCATAAGCTTTGTCAGTGGGGCTTAAAATACGTTGACAGTATCCTCTGCAGAGGGGTAAGATGCACCTTCAAAATACCGGGGGGGTGTCTTAGCATGACACTAAACTGTATCAAAAGGTGAGGCTCCAATTCTGAAAATTTGCATTGCCATTACTCCAAGGTCCACCCTGGTTCGGAGTGCTTATGGTCCCATCTATGTATCAAATAGATCTGTTATGATCCTTTCTATGGGTTTAATAGAGCTTACTTGTTAAGGCACATCTATGGGTCAAATAAATCTATTTAAAAATGAATCCTATCCAATTGGACCGTGTTCAAGAGAAAAAAAATAAAAGAAAAAACTTAAGACATTTACCCAAATATGAACATACAATGAAAGCGATTTCCAAATATCTTGGAATAAGATACTCTTAAAAAGATTGGCAATGAACCAATCATGTAGAATGACTCTCTTATAAAAGCTTTTACTAATGAATCTACATATCTGCCAAGGATCAGTATAGTATCTGTGCACTTTGTCTAGGATCAGTATTGTATGTGTTTACTCAGCCTCTCCACCACCAGCAGAATGTGAGTCAATTTTTAAGCGTCGTACAGCTGGTTTGAATTAAGAGTTTGCCTTTTTTTTTTAGACTGGTCACTTAAATATGGGTAAAGAATCTAGTCTGTCTTACAATTGACCCACAACTGGAAGAAGAAGATGTGGATTTATGCCTTTCCCGAGGACATAAGAAATTAGAGAAACATTTCCTGCAACGATAATTATTAAGCTAAGCATGCCTTTAGGATCAGTATAGTATCTGCGTTTTACCTAGAATATTGCTTCCCTATATTTTCACCAAAGATTTACCTTACCTGGCGTTAAGGTTAGGATTAGAATGTAATACCTGTATGGGAAATCAGCTGATTTCCTATACTAAAAAAGTGTTAATGTTGTGCCAAAAAATCGGCTCGAGAAACTCTTTTTTTTGCATTTATCTATCAATCAGCGTTTACCCGATAGTTTTAAAATTTCTTTGAAATATTCATAGACGACAATATTTGACTTGCTGTAAAAAATTTTGAAAGATCAAAACCTTAAATAATTTCAGAAATATTTTACATCCTAGATGGTTAAAAATACATTTTTAACAACTAGATTAATAAATAAATCATTTATTTCTAAAAAATCTAATTTCGAGTCAACCTCAAAGCTTATAAATAAGCGATAGAATGGATAGGTTTTTTGTATGCCATGCAGATGTATTCTATACCAACTCAAAAAAATTTTGGTTTATTTCTTTTGGATGAAAATTTAACATTCTTTTCCTTCGAGAAAGCATTTAATTCCAACATCGTTTAATTATCTTGAATTGAACTAATATGTCATTGTTTACATAAATATTTGTACTGTTATTGGAGCCTTCGTTTGCTGATGAAAAATTTCAGTTGTAGCTCTATACATGCTAATATGAATTTTCCCCACTTCATAATAACACATGCACTCACAGATTTTATGCACTCACAAAATTAATCCATTAGATTAAGACTAAACAAAACTGCTACATTTCATTCCTGAATCTTTACTTTTTTTCTTCAAATATTCATGCTCTGACTAATATTACCTTTTCTTTCAAGAAAAGACTTTGAAATTTCTGTTTTTCAACAAACATTTTTTTTTTTCATTTAAAAGAAATAAAAATTTATCAATTTGTAGATCGGAGTTTTATTCGCACATTTACCACCTTTGTCCGCAAAAGATCTGTTTTTCTCCTCCATCTGTCCTCAGTCGGGCGAGAATTCCAATCCTGTGACAACATCCCGACCCTCTTTGTATCGAAGAGGCAGGGTCGGATTAGTTTGATAGTTAAGTGACTGGTTGCAGACACCAAAGTTGTTTTGGGTCCGAACTAGTCATACACGCATTAGCCGTCTTGTTAAAAAGGTATATGTAGCACATAGTACAATTGGGAGAATGGGCACCTTGTGTGATGTAATATTTAACGAACTTGGCTAGCACACCCCTTTAACAGAGTCCGATTCCCACTGGGTACCTTGTATCTTTTGCCTAGTACTATAAAGTAACTTACGTTTTATAAATGATTACAGACCGGTAAAGTTAATTACAGGATCAGGGTTCTTTTATCTGACTTTCTGACTATAATTAGAGTCTCTCTTCTTCAGAACATATATACATATATATATATATATTATCCAATTCGGTATTGACTTGATTTGACGAAGTTGCCATCTAAACGTCTGCACATCATGTATTTATCATATAAGTTGCTGAGCAGTACACACGTCTTTATTCAAATTTTGAATTTAAAAAAAAATGCTTTAATCGTGATATTTTTTTTTAACCCACCACGAATCTATAAAGTTTCAAATTAATAATTTTTGGACCAAATACAACTTTCTCTCTTTCCTTTCTCGCTCCTACTTCCATTTATACAACAAAAACAAAAACAAACATATACAGTCCTACTCAGCTTTACGTCATCATTTGGAATGATGTAACCTTGTCTTTTTTTTTCTCGTGAGAACAAACATCGTAAAACTTGCGTAAATAACTCGTGAAAAGATATAAGAGTCGCTAAACACTTAAGATCACAAAAACATATTTTAGTCATATTAAATAAACACAACTAATAAAAATTTATTTATCTAATGGTTGGTTTGTTTAGTGGGTTTCATGCTAAAGCCATCCTTGTAGAAGGTAGAAACCCACTTGCTAAGGGTTATTTTTTGCCTTTCCCAAGGATATTAGTCCGAAAGTGAACGTAATAGCGAGACTGGAGTTCGAACTCATGTTAAGTCATTAAAGAATTTAAAAAACTTTTTGATTTAAATTTGTAAAGAATATTAAATATTCTATTTCATTGTACAAACATTTTAATGTGTTTTTATTGTATTTCAAATTCTTTTTATGTTCTTTTACATTTTATTGTTAATTTTACATACAGTATTTATTTTAGAAATATTTTAAAGAAAAAAAATTATTCATTTGACATTCTTTGGGGAAGGTCATCACTGTCACAAGAAATGAAATCCTCTTATTTTGTATTTATCCAAATCCCTCCGTTACAGGCACGATGTGAGGCAAGATCTATTTTAAAGAGAAGTAAAGCTAGTTTGAATTTTGAGTCTTCCTTCTCTAAGAATGGTTGTCTAACCAAAGCAAACGAACTCAATCTTCCTGGGGGTCGGGGAGAACAGAAAGATCCATGCCTTTCCCAATGGGATTTGTTCGAAGGAAAACGCAAAAAGCTTCGCCCGGGATTTGAACTCGTGTCACCGATTCCGTTTCACACGACAGAAACTGTAACGCTAAGCTTACCTCCGTATTAAGGCACCTCTG